>JAQQPU010017937.1:5297-18045 GCA_029168905.1 Artemia sp. Kazakhstan ARC1039
GAAATTGGGTCTTTGAAGATGATAACTCCCCCCCCCCTTAGCTCTTAGGGTAAGGGTTGTAAGTTATGCCTTAGGGGCATATACGGTTTTTATAGAACGCATCGTCGCAGAAACTTCAAAAATAGCTCATTCGATTGGAAATTGAAATGGCTAGTGCCTTTTTAACAGTCAAAAGTGATTGGAAGGCAGCTAACACCCCTTCCACGCCCACCATTTTCCCAAACTCATCCAATCAAAATTTTGAGATAGCCATTTTGTTCCACGCAGTTTAAAGTTCAGGAAATTATACCTTTGATTAGAACACTCCCCCCCACCACGGTCTTCAGGGCAAGGGTTATAAGTTATGCCCTGGGGACATATAAATTTTTATTGTAATCTTTGTCGTAGAAACTTGTAAAAAGGCTCATTCGATTGGAAATTCAAAGGTCTAGTGCCGTTTTTAATAGTCGAAAGTGATTTGAGGGCAACTAACCTCCCTCTCACGCCCACTTTTTCCACAAACAGATCCAATCAAAATTTTTAGATAGCCATTTTGTTCAGCGTAGTTTTCCGGATAAAAATTATGTTTTTGAGGAGGACACTAAGATAGCCATTTTGTTCAGCATTGTTAAAAGTTCTGGAAATTAGGTGTTTAATGATGAATACCCCCCCCCCCACAGCCCTCAGTGCAAGGGTTGTAAGTAATGCCCTGGGGCATATAAGGGGTTTATAGATAGAGTTGTCATAAAAACTTCAAAAGGGGCTTATTCAATTGGAAACTGAGAGGGCTAGTGCCCTTTTTAATAGTTGAAAGTGATTGGAGGGTAACTAACCCCCCTCTTACGCCCACCAGTCCCCCAAACACATCCAATCAAAATTTTCAGATTTGCCATTTTGTTCAGCGTTGCAAAAAATTCTAGAAATTAGGTCTTTGAGGATGACAACCCCCCCACCCCCCCAGCCCACAGGGCAAAAGTTATGCCCTGGTAAGTTATAAGTTATGCCCTGGGGGCATTTAAGGTTTTTATTAAAAGCGTTGTCGTAGAAACTTCAAAAGGGCTCATTTGGTTGGAAATTAAAGGGCTAGTGCCTTTTTTAGTAGTCGAAAGTGATAGGATAGTGACTACCGCCCCTCTCACGCCCACCATTTTTTCAAACACATCCAATCAAAATTTTGAGATAGTCATTTTGTTTAACTTAGTTGAAGGTTCTGGAAATTAGGTCTTAGAGGATGACAACCCCCCTCACAGCCCTTAGGGTAAGGGTTGTGATTTATGCCCTGGGGGCATATATGGTGTTTATAGAAAGCCTTGTCGTAGAAACTCAAAAAGGGCTCATTCGATTGGAAATCGAAAGGCCTAGTGCCCTTTTTAATAGTCGAAAGTGATCGAAGGCTTGACATTTTTATAGTAAAGATCGATGAGGGCATAATGTACTATTTTTTTGTTGTTATTTAGACCAGGGCACTTCGTATCGAAGGAGTTGTAGTAGGAACTTCGAAAAGGGCTCATTCGATTGAAAATAGAAAGGGCTTATTCCCTTTTTAATGATCGAAAGTGATTGGAGGGAAACTAATCCCCCTCCAACCCCCCACGCTCCCACTTGCCTTTATGTTTGAAAACTAAATGTTGCCTTAAGATTAAATTAAAATGCACTGTATTAATGCTGATTCCCAATAAGGCATCTCAGCAGTATCCCAAGAACTATTGAGGGTATTATGTTCACACTTTCGGGGCTACTTCTGCTCTTAAAATTTAACCAAATCAAAATAGCGTAAGTGTATCCAAGCTATCAAAGAAAGTAAACAGTTTTTTTTTTTGCGAATGATATCAAGTTTTTCCATTTCAGGTCAACTAGAGGAGGTATGAAACTAAATTAAACACTCCTATTTGTATCCAGATTTTTAAGAGGGTGTATGTTGTTAAAAATTCTTGAAAAATTTTCTCCAGCATACAAATAGCAGGCCAAACTATAAATTCTTTAAAAAAAAACGAACAGTTTTAAAGTATATTTTCTTTTTCCCTGAAAAGACTATGTCAATATAAAACGAACATAAATTAATTAAACAAAATTTTTCCCAAAAAATAAGTTTTTCAAAGAAATGTAAAGAACTCCATTAAAAAAAAAGAACAAAAACAAAACCAAATAATCTACCAAGCGTGAAATTACCACAAATCAGCATCGATAAATAAATGAAACCCAAAACGAACAGAAATTACAATAAATAACCGAGTCAAACTCAAAACGAGCAGAAATTAGCATAAGTTGGGCTTAAAACCCTTATGCTTTCCCATGGCCAGAACATAATTTGCACTTTTGCACTGAAAAAAAAAATACAAATGAATGTGTATTGTCAGTTTAATATATATATAGTGATATTTAGTAATTAAAATTTTAATATTATTTAATTTATTAAAGTTATAAAAGTAAAAACATCTATATTCTTTTACTTTTCTTTGAAAAAGTTATTTTGTGGAAAAAGTTTTTTTTAATTAATATGATGAAAACATTGAGTGTTTACCTGTTTTAGATATTTTTTTTCTTTTTTTGGCTAAGGTTTACTTTGACGCTAAATTCTTCCATATAATGAGTGTCAGATAAGTAATTTTGGAACATAATTGGACTATTTCAACTATATGATAACCGTCAAATATGTATGTGAAAAATAAAGTATTTGAAAAAAAAGTACAAAAAAAGAATAAGTTGTGCCTTGTGTTCCAGAATAAAAACCTCGTGTTAATGAGCTATAAGTAAAGAGCAACCGGTACAAACAATAACAGAAGGAATTTCAATTAAAATATACACGTCGAGTAATATATTTTTCATAATGATTTCAATTAGGAGAGAAAAATAAGTACCCTGCAGGAAAAGAAAGACTAATTTACAAGAATTCTAATAGTCTGCCACCGACCAGGAACTCAATAAATTTTAGTATACAGCTTCCAGTCCCTCAAAACTTCAAGTAAGGTCAGTTTTCAGTAAAGTGCAAGTTTTCCAGAATTCTACAAATTTAGGGAAATATTACGAGTCAGTTTCTTTGTACCAATATTGCGGATATATGTTCCAAAAATTGCAAAGCAGCAATTTTGGTTCGTTTGAAGTTTCGTCTTCGCTCTTTAATTTCCTCAGAAAAACTTTGTTTTCTAGTTAATGACAAACAGAATTGACACAGAATCCTTGTAAAAATACGATCAAAACCGTAGAGTATCAAAAAATAATACTGGATCTCTATGATTTCCAATGATCTTTCATTAATTCATAATATTTGCGCAACTTCAATAAATAATTAATGAATAAACCTTTATCACAATTCTACTCAAGTCTTAAAGTAGCACAGCCCGATATGCTCTGTAATAAATCTACGAATTAGCTGTTTAAACTTTAATGGTTCATTAACACAGTCCATAATTTTAGCAATAAATCTTGTCTCTTATTTTCGGACATATTGTGCTCTAAATTTCGGCAGTTTTTTAAGACAGCATTTGAATTTGTGCCATCATGAACATAGAGATTGGAATCTTTACAGTGTAAACATACTATTGGCACTCCTTTCATCTAATCTTCCGGCTCTCCAATGACGGCAGATCGATATTATGACCATTTTGATTACTATACCATATCAGTGTATAAAACTTAGAGGCGCATTTCTAACATTGAAAAAGTCGGAAAATGAACAAAAATCCCTCTTATTGATTTTGTTTACTGATAGTATACGCCATCTCCTTCGTAAGAAGTAGAGGAGTCTGACAAAGGGGGTGCGTGACCCACCACGACTGGGACAAAAAATGTTTTCGTACAATTTCCTTAAAGGCTACCAAACGTAATATTGTAAGATAAGATAATATTTATGTTCAAAAGATTCACTCAAAAGCTCTAGTAGACCCGAATTCGGCTTATATGCCGAAGTTAAAGAAAAGAAGAAGAAGAAAAAAAAAAAAAAAATCCAAGACAGCAATATAAAATTTAAAAATTTATCAAACAAGAAATCTATCAAATGTAAAAAATGCTCAATAAAAAATTTATACAAATTAGTAAAATATAACATTCAAAAGTTTCGTGTCTAAATTAATAATTAACTTGGCACGATTAATGGTCAAAAAACCAAGTAGGGTGGGGTGGGGGGGGGAATAGAAGATTACACTTTACTGACAAACAACTGTTATAAGCTAAAGAGCAGTCAAACTCATTTTTCAAGTCAAATAATGTAAAAATTAAAGTATTTGGAAACTAAAATAGAATGCACGTCCAAATAATTAAGAATCAGAGAAACAATCAGAAAAATTAACAATTAAATAGGATTGTGTAAACGGCTGGATTAAAAAATAGAGCTAAAAAAACAATTAAAACTGGTGCCAAAGAAGCAGATAAAATGGGCAAAAACAAAAATGGAATTAGAAAAAGGGTGTATAGTTATTGTAACGATGCACCATCTTCTAAAAAAAGACGAAGTGGTTGTTTTTGGTTCAGGACCTGTATCAGGAATGATTAAAGTGCTTCAAAATAAGGGGCATGAAACTTTTTCGAAAACTTTTGGTAACACATGGATGGGAAAGCAAGTTGGGACTACTCTGGAGGCTAAGCGGGGTGATTTGGGTTCTAGCGGGGTTGTGAAATTTGGGGAAAAGGCCCTCAGTGCGAGGATTTGAAGTGGTGGACTTAGCAAAACGCAAGTAAATTTTGCACCTTCTTTCTTTTAAGGTTGTAATGCATCCAGCTTTAAGGAGGAACGAGTATGGTATTTTACTCTTTTTGTAAATGATCCTGAGCAAAGGTTTTGGACCGACTCAATTTTGTTGCTGATTTCATTTGCAAGTTGTGAATACCAGACTGAACATCCATATTCCACTAGCGGCCTGACAAAGGAGAATTAAACACGGAGGGAATGAATCTTGGGACAATTAAATTTATTCAAAAGTTTAAATAAGGATAGTGATACGATTGCTTGTTTAACAATATTTGTAACATGTATGTCTCACTTAAGATTCTTAGCAATTGTGACACCAAGGAGGTTAAGTCTTTTCACTAGCCTTTCAGGTGGGATAGGGTTTAGAAAAACGGGGGTAGGTTCCATGAAACTTATCTTCATTGTCTTTGATTTAGTGTTATTTACGTTTATTTTTAGATTCTTAGCTTCATTGGAAACATGGGTAAGGATTTCAAGGAAGTCACTTTTAATATTCCTATGACATGCTTTAAGTATCAACAAGTCATCCACATACTCCCATCTTGGAAGGAGTTCCTTGCCAATCTCATTAACCATTACAGCAAAAAAAGTAGCCTTAATAAGGTTCCTTAATGGATTTTGCAGTAACAAGGAAGGAGGCCGGAACAATATTTTATATTTTACAACTGGTGATCTATTTGTGAGGAACGCTATCACAATGTTTACTAAGAGAGGATCAAGTTCAAAGTTGTTCAGTAATAAGAAAATAAGGATGTTGTCGTCAACACCAAATCAAAAACTTTTTGGAGGTTGACTAAGACATGGTCTAACCAAAAGTTTGATTTTTCTAGATTATGTATGATGGTATGCATCAAGTGCACAAGGCCATGGGTGGTGGGAGTTTTGCTTAAATTACCAATTTTTTGTATGTCAACACGTGGAATAATTTTAACTTTAAGCCAGTCGCAAAGGAAACTTTTATTAGTTTTGAAAAAAACTTGAGTAAATATAATGGGGCGTACGTTGACGAAAGTCAGATTAGTAGATTTTTTTTTAGACAGGTGTCGTAAAACCATGTTTCCAGCAACTTAGGGATTTACCAAATTTTGTAGCTTGGTTGAAAACATTTGATAATGGTTTAGCGAATTTGACTGAAAAGGCTTTGATTAAGTCAATTGGGATGTTCAAGGGGTAAGAGCTTTGATTTTCTAGGCTTTTGAATTTTATTTATAACATTAGAGGGAGAAAGTAGGGAGATGGAGGTATTGGGATTTGTGATTGAACTTGGGCCGGTCAAAGGGGGGGACTTGGCACAATGGAAGATTTGCAAAATGGAATTCACACAGAACTACACTGTTATGAAAGGTGGCCAGCGTATATCCCCACCAGAAAATAGCTCCCGCAGAAAAACGCCCCCCGAAAAATACCCTCCTCCCCCGGGAGATACCTTCCAGGAAAACCTTCCCTCGGAAAATACCCCCCCGGAAAATGCTCCCCCCCGCGGCTGGTTGAACTCCAATCACTTTCGACTTATTAAAAAAAGGACTTAAACTCTCAATTTTTAATCTAATGAGCATCCTCCGAAGTTTCTGCGGCCATGAGATGGAGGTGTGGATAAAGAAGGGGTAATCCCCCTCCCATACGGAATAAATTTTGCTCATTTTAAGGTTTTATGTCACTCTCTACTTTCATAATAACAGCATAGACCAGAAATATTCTCAGAAATCATAAGAAAGTACATGTCAATTTCACGTTTTTTAAAGTTTCTTTTGTACCAAACCAACCTGAACCCCCCTCCCCCCATCCACATCCAAAAAATCCTGGTTACGGCCTAGGGGATCATACATCAGCTTCTACCTCCACCCTAGCCTCGTCTCTTCCTTAGAACTAATTCTGTATTTATCTGATGGCTCAATGAGTGATATGGGATGTTTTGGCATTAAAATGCACCCTTTGAGGTATCTCTCTCCCTCCCGAACCACAAAACAGTCAGAGAATATCATTGTAGAAGCATAAGTGCCTTTATAAGTTTTGTAACTTGTCCATTGCTTACAGATTGTATTTGTTATTGGGAAACATACGGATCTTTCGCGGGCAGTTTCTGGAGGGGAGGGGATTATCTGGGGGAATTTTCAGTTGGAAGTAAATTTTTGGGAATAATTTTCTTTCAGCGAGGATGTATTTTCCGGGGGATATTTTCCACGGGGGTATTTTCAGCGGGAGGTATTTTCCGGGGGTATTTTCAGTGGGGGGTATTTTCCGGCGGTATTTTCGAGGGGGGTATTTTCCGCGGGGCGAATTTTCCATGGGGAGTATTTTCCGCGAAGGGTATTTTACACGGGAGTATTTTCCGGGTGAGCAGGGTAAACGCCTAGAATCCTTATGAACACCCAGAGGGAAAGTAGAGGGAAGGATTTTCAGCCGTCTGTCTTATGGAAAAATATTAAAAGTACAAAATTCTGTAATACTAGTTAATAAAGCTACTTTGGAAAATTTTTTCAACAATTAAGCTATTAAAGTCTTGAGCCTCAAACTTCAATTTCCATTATTTTTCGGTAGGTTCATTCCCTTAGACCCAAGGATAAATTCCCACCAGTCCTGTTGACTCTGACTCTCATAATTTTCTATATAAACTTTTGACCAAAAAATGTTTTATTCTGACCTAGAAAACATCAGTGAGTTAAATCTAGGCATACTTACTCAAATAATTCCTACTAGAGTATGTATTTTGGAACAGAATATGTTAAATATAAGCGTTGCAACGGGCCATCCCTTGTTCCTCGCATATCTTAGAATTCTTTCTTTTGGAAAGGCTAATATGTTTTTTCACTGTTTACCAGTTCTACAAGAAAACGCGATTAATGTTACATATGTATTTTATATTTTAAAGTTTAGACCTATTTCAATTTTTATCCTTCGTTTTAGGGATAACCAAAATGCTATGGCAAATAGAGCTAATTACTTTCCTCCTCAAACAGGAATCCTTAGTATGATTCTGGAAAAATTATTTAAGGCTTTTTCATTGCACTTTATGGCTTTTCATTTTGAGCAGCCTGGAGTTGGTCATTTTAAAGGTCTTAGCCATCACTAGACACGGTGGGTTCCCCCTGATATTTATTATAAGTACCCTCACTCTCGCCCGAGAAAAATCATCTGATTTTTGGAAAGTAATTGAAACAAAAGCCCAGTGGAATGATGTGTATATTTTTCATTTTTGTGTAGAATAATGGAGCTTATCCTTTTTCTATTTTGCCTTATTTTTCGCCGATGTGCGGAGATGGAGTCAATAATTTAGTTCATTTTAGGGGAAATTTTTGGAAGGAAATAAATGGACTGAGGGAGGACATGTTTCTGGTGTGGTCTAAAAGGGAGGAATTGGTTGATATTATATTAAGTGATAGAAATCTCGTGGGATGAAGAAAATAGGAAGGTTGGTTTGTATTGGTGCGGCACTTAGGGACCATTTTCCTTAACTTATTTTTCAGTTTGGAGTAAGGGTGTGCTTTTGTTTTTAAACTTGACACCGAAGTAATCTTAAGGACGTCACACGGAGGAATAGAATTTCCACACTCCTAAATTCTCCTTGAATTTTATAAGATATGTTTTATGTGTATTTTCGTTGAAAACGCCTTTTTGGTATTTTCACTGTAAAGAAAAAAAAAATGCCCAACTCGACATTTTTAAACCACATATTGCCTCCACCCTACATTTTCTTGAATTTGCACCACTGTGCCCATCGCATTGCTAAGCTGTATTTGAAGGTGACTCTGTAGCTACATGTATAAAAATGCAACCTTATTTTCTTCGATATCCTGAGCAAGGGTGCTACCTAGACACATTTTTGATGCTATATTTAAGGTCCGTTTTTTCGGTAGTGTGTTAAGTGCGGTATATGATTGGTACTATTAATACCATATTAATTTATGATTGGTTTGTATGATTGGTACAAAAATACAAGAGTCATTCGTATCCAGTGTGGGCATAATATTCAGTAGTTAACTATGGTTAATTGCTTGCCTCCCACAACGGGAATCTGGGTATGTTCCGGTTACTCACTCAATATTTGCTTATTGCGCTTAATATGTTTTGGTTTTGAACAGCCGTAAACGTCAATTTGTCTGTTTCAAATTAAGTGCCTGTTTGCATTGACAAAGTTCGAAAAAGCAATCTTGGTCCCTCACTCTTGGCTCTTTGAACGAATAAAAATAGGCATTCAAAATTGAAAGCATAAAACATCTCCAGATAGAAAGACGGAACTTTTGTTTTGGGTCCTTTCCAAAGATATACGACAAACCATTGAGCATGAGACGTTTGTGCTTTTCAATCTTATGAGTTTGACATTGACAGATTAGACATTCCTGGTGAACCCTAGATGGTGAATTTAAGGAAAACTGCTAATAAAGCACTTTATTAGTACTTTATTAAATAAAAAACAAACTTTTTCAACTGAAAGTAAAGAGTGAGTTAAAACTTAAGACTAACAGAAATGATTATGTGCATGAAGGGGTGGGCCCCTCCTCAACTCTTTGCTCTGGGTGCTAAAGTTTGACTTTTTGTCAAAATTCTTTAAGAACAACTGCTGAAACGCAAGTACCGGTGAATTGGAGTATAAACTTTTTTTAGAGCACTAAGAAACTTCAGTGTAACGAGCGAGGCATTGAGGAGAGGGTTTCCCCCCTCATGTACGGAATAATTTCTGTTCGTTTTATGTTTTAATGTGGATTCTCACATTCAGCTGAAACAGACAGTGTTTTTAATCTAACGTTTTACAAATCCTACCGGGAAATACTCTTTCCGCTGGAAATTTCCCCCGGAAAATTCCCCCCTCCGTGAAAAGTTTCATCAGGATAATTCCTTCTGTAAAACTCTCTAGGTGGAAAATTCCCCCTCGTTGAAAACTATCCTAACCCTAAAATGTTCCGTAAATTTCCCAATAACAGATACTATATGTACACAACGGGCAAATTACCTAAGTTACATCCCTTTCACAGAGACTGTTGGGGGTCATGTCTTCCTCAGAGGTACTTTCGGAACTTTCAACTATGCTAAGCCAAACGGCTATCTCCAATCCCTCTAATTTTTCTAGTCACTTAAACTGAGCACTAGAATTCTTGATTTCCGTTCAAATGAGCCCACTTCTGATCTTCTAGGACCATTGGTTCGAAACGATCACCTCTAGAAAAAAAAAAACAAAAAAAAAAACACTAAATCCGAATCCGTGATCGTTCTTCTGGCAAAAATACAAAATCCCCCAATTTGACGATAAGAGCTTGAAATCTCTACATTAGGTTTCTTTGATATGCTGCTTGTGAGGGTGTGGTTTTCATTAAGATCGCTTAACCTTTTGAGGGTGTTTCCACCTTTTTCTAAAATCAGGCAAATTTTCTTAGCCTCGTAGCTTTTGATGGGTGAAATTAAACTTAATAAATATTATACATTTGGAGTCAGCACGAAAGCCAATTCTTTTGATGTGTCTACTGCTGTCATAATTTCGTTTTTACAGCTTTGGTTACTATTGGGCCGAGTCGATCCTTACTGACAGTTCGTTACCGCAAATTTTGATTAGCCAGTTATGAATTTTACTTATTGATAGTTGAAGATTGTTCAGCTGAACCACAGTTCACATAATTATCCAGTAAGCTTATCGCAGAAGTAGAGATGGGGGTTCTACTCCGGGTGGGGCTCCATATATGGGCATAGAACCACGTGGTTTATGGACTTTGTCAGTGAGAATTTGAAAAACAGGAATTTTGTCACATTTATGGATGGTTTTATGGATTTTGTCAGTGAGAATGAAAAAACAGAAAGTTTGTCACATTTATGGATGGTTTCATGGATGGTTATGTGTGTTGATTATTTGATGGTTTTATGGATTTTGTCAGTGAGAATGGAAAAACAGGAACTTTGACACTTCCTTCTTGTTGTTGTTCAAGCCAGATGTTATGATCCGAAAATAGTATCTGTTGTTGTTATTCGAGCCAGATGTTGTTGTCGTTCGAAGCAAAGTTAATGACACTTCCTTCCTGTTTGAGGCAGATGTTATGATCCGGAAATAGAATTTGTTATTGTTATTCGAGCCAGATGTTGTTGTCGTTCGAAGCAAAGTTAATGACATTTCTTTCCTGTTTGAGGCAGATGTTATGATCCAATTTGTTGTTGTTATTTGAGCCAGATGTTGTTGTTATTGTTATTCGAGGCAGATGTTATGATCCGGAAATAGTATTTGTTTCCGTGCCAAATGTTACGAGTTCCCGGAAACAGTTAGATCCCTCTTCTCAGCCAATCAGCGACTCGGTTACATCCCCCTTCTTAGCCAATCAGAGGGCGCCACCTTCGAAAGAGGCAACGTCACAGAGTTACTCCTCTCCCTTTCCTACACTTTGAATTTATGGCGCGAGGACAATCAGTTTCGTTAGTTTTTAGTTAGCAGAGTAATAACATGAGTGACCAAGTTGAGTTAGAAATATCCTTTTATTGCAACTGTTCTATTTGTAAAGGACATTTTCATGATTTTGAGTATTCGCATGAACCTACTGAATGTTTAGATAGCTTAGAGGGAGAGACAGATGAGAAGAATCTGGAGGAAACGAGAAGAAAAATTATATGTGACATGGAGAGAAATTTATACCGATTGCAAGTAAGCTCAGATAAAAGAAGGATGGATATGATAGAAAAGGAGGATCAAAAGAAGAGACAGGTAAAAGAGGGCTTTCTCTATAGTGCAAAAGACAACAGTGAAAACTCAAAGAAAAATGTGTATAGTGCAAGTTATAACTCGGTTTATTATGATGATTATGCTCCAAGAGAAGAGAAAAAGTGGCCCTTTAAGAGACAACATAAGAGGTCATTCTACGAAAAGGATTTTAAACAACGGAAACCATGGTGGAAGTGTTCTCATATACCATTTTACGATAAATCCCATTTTTGATATGCTTGATAAGTTTTATACCATATTCATACAATAAATTTGTTTCTGATATCTTAATTTTCTCATACTCGATATGCATAGAGTAAGGATACCAGCAGAGACTACGATACATGAATAGTTCAGATTGATTAGATCACCCCTTAGAGTGTTCTCAGTCCACAACCAAGTTTTCTATCAAAGATAACAAAAAATCATTTTTCTAATCTTTATTCATTTGACAAATCAATATTTATAATAGTTTTTATATACACAATCTCGGGTTCAATTATCTGAATATCTATGTATTCATCCTCCACTACCACTATGTCTAGCAGAGGGGGTGGTATACATTCAATTTCAAGCTCAGGTTCATCACCTATTGATATATCTAGGAGAAGAGGCATCTCCTCAAATAAATCCTCGCGTACTCCTATAGTAGGCAAACTAGGGGCCAACCGCTCGTCATCCTCTATGCAAAGACGACCTGAAGGCCCCCGCCGTACCAAGTCCTCAGATGTATATGAAAGACCGTCTTCAGTATAGTGCACTTCTAGCACGACATCATCACTAGCATCAATTGCTGTACTAGCACGGAGAAGAAGCTCCTCCTCCTCAACTGTGAGCTCCCACTCACTCCATACATCCTAAAAGATTGAGAACGCTATGATCAAAAACTCGAGTTTCCTGCGGAGAACCTATATTAGTTCAGATTTTACGGGAATAGTTCATTTTCGAACCAATATATCTACCAAAAGTTCAACACCTGAGTTAAACTAAGAGGTTTCAACTTCAGGAAAAAATTACATTTTGACAAGATTTGACAATTTACTAAATTTAAAGTATTGTTTAGTTTTAAAAATGTTTTCTGTCACTCATCATCATCTTTTATTCATTCACAAACAATACTAAAGAAAACCGCTTCCCACGGTTTATTGATTTTAAATTATTAAGAAGGATATTATTTCGTTGAAATATACATTTTACATTTTTAATTTTCATGCTTTTGATAATTATCTTGTCCTTCTGGTGTAAATTGCAGCTGAAGGCTTATCACAAAATCACAGTTTCAAGTTTTTTAATATACTAAAATTGACGGAAGCTAGAAAATGTGAAAACTTCTTTTCATCCGAATATTCTTCAGAGCCCAACCTAACTACGATCTGAAAACAATAATATAACTTATAGTTGAACAAATTTTT
>JAQQPU010017938.1:0-18044 GCA_029168905.1 Artemia sp. Kazakhstan ARC1039
ATAGTTGAAAGTGATTGGAGAGCAACTAACCCCCCCCCCCTCCCTCGCCTCACGCCCATCATTCTCCCAAACACATCCAATCAAAATGTTAAGAAAGCCATTTTGTTCAACGTAGTTGATTTCCGGATAGAAAATATGTTTTTGAGGAGTACCCTCCTCCACAACCCTCAGGGCAAGGGTTTTAAGTTATACCCTGGGGGCCTATAAGGTTTTTATAGAAGGCGTTGTCGTAGAACCTTCAAAAAAGGCTCATTAGATTCGAAATTCAAAGAGCTAGTGCCCTTTTTAATATTCGAAAGTGATTGGAGGGCACCTAGCCCCCCCCCCCCACGCCCATCATTTCCCCAAACACATCCAATGAAAATTTTGAGATAGCCATTTTGTTCAACGTAATTGATTGCCTGATAGAAAATATATTTTTGAGGAACAAACTCCCCATAACCCTCAGGGCAAGGATTATAAGTTATGCCCTGGGGGCATATAAGGTTTTTTATTGAAATATTTGTCGTAGAAGCTTGAAAAAGGGCTCATTCAATTTGAAATTCAAAGGGACAGTACCCTTTTTAATTGTCGAAAGTGATTTGAGGGCAACTAATCCCCCTCTCATGCCCATCTTTTCCCCAAACACATATAATCAAAATTTTTAGATAGCCATTTTATCCAACGTAGTTGCAGTTTTGGAAATTAGGTCTTTAAGAATGAAAACCCCTCCCTCACAGCCCTTAGAGCAAGGGTTGTAAGTTATTCCCTGGGGCTTATAAAGTTTTTATTGAAAGCGTTGTCGTAGAAAATTTAAAAGGGCTCATTCAATTGGATATTGAAAGGGCTAGTGACTTTTTTAATAGTTGAAAGTAATTGGATAACAACTAACGCCCCTCTCATGCCCATCATTTTCCAAAACACATCCAATCAAAATTTTGAGATATCCATTTTGTTCAACGTTGAACGTTCTGGAAATTAGGTCTTTTAGGATGATAACCCCTCAGTGCAAGGGTTGTAAGTTATGCCCTGGGGAAATATAAGGTTTATATAGAAATTTGTTGTATAAATCATTGGCAGTGCGATCGCGCTGCCTAAGTAAAGAACGGGGACACTCGAGAACGAGACAAGAAACGGGTCTAAATAAAGAGGAGGATACTCCCCCACAACGCTCAGGGCAAGGTTTTTAAGTTATGCCCTGGGGGCATATAAGAACGATGTTGGCATAATGTATTATTTATGGATTTTTTCCTTTAGAGGAGGGCACTTCATATCGAAGAAGTTGTCGTAGAAATTTCGAAAAGCGCTCATTAAATTAGAAATTGAAGTGGCTTGTGCCCTTTTTAATAGTCGAAAGTGATTGGAAGGCAACTAACACCCCTCTCTCGCCCACAATTTTCCTAAACAAATCCAATCAAAGTTTTAAGATAGCCATGTTGTTTAACGTAGTCGAAAGTTCTGGAAATTCGGTCTTAGAGGATGACAACCACCCTAACAGACCTTAGGGTAAGGGTTGTAATTTATGCCCTGGGGGCATATAAGGTGTTTATAGAAATATTGGAAGGCTTGATATTTTTATAGTAAAGATCGAAGTGGGTATAATGCATTATTTTTTGTTGTTGTTGTTGTTTAGACCAGGGTACTTCGTATCGAAGGAGTTGTCGTGGGAACATCGAAAAGGGCTCCTTCTATTGAAAATAGAAAGGTCTGATGCCCTTTCTAATGGTCGAAAGTGGTTTGAGGGCAACTAATCCCCCTTCCAATCCCACCCTCCCACGCCGACCCTCTCATTTCTGCTCTTAAACTTTAACCGAATCAAAATAGCGTAAGTGTATCCAAGCTGTCAAAGAAAGTAAACAGATTGTTTTGCGAATGGTATCAAGTTTTCCATTTCAGGTCAACTAGAGGAGATATGAAACTAAATTAAACTATACTATTTTTGTCCAGATTTTTAAAAGGTTGTATGTTGTTGAAAATTGCTGAAAATTTTTCTCTAGCATACAAATAGCAGGCCAAACTATAAAGTCTTAAAAAACGAAAAGATTTAAAGGATTATTTTCTTTTTCCATGAAAAGATTATGTAAATATGAAACGAACAGAAATTAATTTTAAAAACTCTTTCCACAAAATATGTTTTTCAAAGAAAAGTAAAGAACTCCATTAAACAAAAAATGAGCAAATATAAAATCAAATAATCTACCAAGCGTGAAACTACCACAAATCAACATCGATAAATAAATGAAACCCAAAACGAACAGAAATTACAATAATTAACCGAGTCAAACTCAAAATGAGCAGAAATTAACATAAGATGGGCGCAAAACCCCTATGCCTTCCCAAGGCCAGAACAAAATTTGTACTTTACTGAAAAAATACAAATGAATGTGCATTGTCAGTTTAACATACATGTACTGATATTGAGTGATCAAAGTGTTAATATTATTTGATTTATTAAAGTTATAAAATTGGAAACATTTATATTTTTTATTCGCTTTAATTTTCTTTAAGTTCTTCAATTTTATTTGAAAAACTTATTTTTTTGAAAAAGTTTTATAAATTAATTTCTGTTCGTTTTATGTTTACATAGTCTTTTCAGGGGAAACAAATAATACTTTAAATCTTTTTGTTTTTTAAGACTTTATAGTTTGGCCTGCTATTTGTGTGCTAGAAAAAAATTTTCAGCAATTTTTAACAACATACACCCTTTCAAAAATCTAGAAACAAATAGTATTTTTTAATTTAGTTTCATACCTCCTCTAGTTGACCAGAAATGGAAAACTTGATACCATTCGCAAAAAAATCTGTTTACTTTCTTTGATAGCTTGGATACACTTACGCTATTTTGATTTGGTTAAAGCTTAAGAGCAGAAATGGGAGGGTCGGCGTCGGAGGGTGGGAGGGAAAGGTGGATTAGTTGCCCTCAAACCACTTTCGACTATTAAAAAGGGCATTAGCCCTTTCTATTTTCAATCGAATGAGCCCTTTTCGAAGTCCCCACTACAACTCCTTCGATACGAAGTGCCCTGGTCTAAACAAAAACAACAACAAAAATAATGCATTATACCCACTTCGATCTTTACTATAAAAATGTCAAGCCTTCCAATCACTATCGACTATTAATAAGGGTAGGCCTTTAGATATCCAATCGAATGAGCCCTTTTGGAAACTTCAACGCAGGAGAGTGAAACTTTCAGGAATGAAAAATTGCCCCAGGAAGGTGCATTCTAGCTTCCATTTTAACACTTTACTATTTCTAAGGCTTCATAAATAGCATAGAATTGTTTTCCCATAACTTTTGTTGGTCTGCTTTCCCTTACACTTAGGTTTTTAAAACGCAACGGTAATCACGTGATTTGGATTTCAGCCTATTTTAGGATTTTATTTTCGAAGTTAAGATGCATTTCTGAAAGTTTCATTCCCACAACCTAGCTATTTCTAAGATATCAAAAGTCCCTCCACCTAGAGTTTTACCGTGTATTCACCCATTTTACTCTTTTGTTTGGTACATAGGAGATGTAAGCAAAACCGAACTTTTTAAATCTTCAATGTTGTTGACAAAACTACTAACCTAGCCTATTTACCATAATTTCTATTCTTTTTTCCCCCGAAGGAAAAACTAGGGACTCCTGAAGAAATTAACATTTCTTATCATGTATTATTTATTCAATTGTACTGTAACAGTTTGTTCTTAATAAAACAGATTGTGGTAACGAATTGTAAGTAAGGAGGGTTGCAGCACAATAATAGCTGAAACTCTAAATTTTTTGAATTTTGAGATCAAATTCCAAAAAAGATAGTTTTGATATAAATAGAAATATCAGAAGGATTGGTCTGTTATGCTGATCCCAAATATATAAGATTTATTAAGTTTTGATTTACACATCGAAGGCTACAAGCCTGAGAAAATTTGCCTGATTTTCGGAACAAAAGCGGGAAAGAACCCCCAAAAGTAAATAAATCTTAATGAAAACCACACCATCAGAATCAGCGTTACTCTGCGGCACGGGAAAATACATACCAAAAACTTGAACTGTAGTCGACGCCAAAAGCAATATTTTTCTGAAATCTACCCTTTTTTGAAGCTTTGGCACAAAATAATCATAAAATCTACTGCAGTCAAGGGATGCTCTTTAAACCAATTTCCTCTTTGTCTTTGAAGTCTAAAAATCTACAATTTCTGGGAGTGAATACTTAAAATAGAAACTCTAATTAGCTCTGTGAACAAAATCCGTATGAATGTGAGATTTTAAAATCGTTTGGTATGGAAAATGCTTTTCTTTTTTCAGGTAACTACCAGAGACCAGTAACATGCATAATTTCATCTCAATATGTAAATACCAAGAGTAAGCATAAATTCACCTAAAAATAGGTATTTAAATGCATTAACATTAAACAAAACGCTTAGCTATAAAAGTTGCTCAACAGATAATATCCCTATTTGGTGCACTAAAGTTTTCAATGCCAATTTGCCTTTTGGTGATTTTTTCGGACAGAAAATGGTAATTTTTTTGCGTTCAGTGGCAGCCCTGGCTAGTGGCTACAGCTCGTTCAATAGATTTAAGATATCTTAGGTTCTTTAAGATATTTTAGCACCATTTTGCATGCTGATTGATGAAGATCAGGATATCGACAATCAATCAATTCAGCATTTCAAAAATTATACACATTTCATCCTATATTGCAAACAGTGCTTCTACTTTTCAATCTTAATTTACCCTACTTTTTTATCAGTTTCCCCTAAATTTCCCTGTATTTAGGTCTGTTTTCTCCCTATTTTTCTCCCTAGAAAAAAGAGATATTTTGCCTTACATTTCCATACAATCTACACGAAAAAGACATAGCGCAGCATCAAATTGTTATTTTTAATTCAGATAATGATTTATATAACATCTTTTACACTACCGAGAACACGTAAAAAAGTTAAATTAAGTGTCATCTCCTGCACTTTATCGCACGTAGTGTTTGCCTTCGTCTTGATGCCCGCGACAGCTTTCGGTATGCTGACAGAAGTTTTATCTTCGTTTTTTAACCAATAATTGACTCGAATAAGTGAACTTAGTGTGAAATTCTCGACATTATCTCGGATGTCTGTTTTGATTAATTTAGGACTATATATTGTTTTCGACAAGACTGGTAAAACAGATCAATATTATCACTTGACTCTTGAGAATCTACGAGCTCTTGCATTGAATCGGTTGCATCTATTCCCATATATGAATGGTCTAAAGACAGGTTCTCACTTGAAAGGTAAGGATCCATTTCGGCAAACAAACCAACACTGTGAATATAGTCCAGTTTCTTGAAGTTAGACGCAACATCATTCAAAAGTTTGCTTGCACTTGCCTTTAGCGAAGAAGCGGAAGCTCAGATAGAAAAACTGTGTCGAATTCGTTAAAGAGGCCGAGAGAGTAATCCATGAATTCAAGGTATGGCTTAGTCAACCTGGTTTTTTAATGTTGACAAGGTAAGGTCATTGGTTGCAGTTTGGTCGTCATACCTAGTTTCTCTAAAATTCTGAGCAATAGCGACCCGATGCTCAATAATCCTCTTTATCAAGGCTTGAAGGAACAGCCAACGGGTTTATCCTGGTGCAAGAAATGAGAATACTTTGGATTGAAAGAATTCCTAAAATTCAGCGTACTTATCTCGTATGGAAGCGCTTCTGGAAAAGTGGACACAGATATTTTATGCCAAGTCTTATAGTGTCCTGGGCAGTGACAAGCATGCATAGGAAACATAAGTGAATAAGATGGCGTGGCATTTCACATTCAATATATGGGAAGTAAGAGCAACCCGACGATCAATATTCCTCTTTGTGCAGGCCTAAAATGACAACCAGTGGATCTGTCCTGGTGCAAGAATTGAAAGGACTTAGTATTGAAAGAACTCCAAAATTCAGCATACTTATCTCAACTGGAAGCGCTTCTGGAAAAGTGGGAATGGATATATCGCACCAAGTCTTTTAGTGCCTTGGGAAGTGACAAGCATGCATAGGATGAACATTAGTGAATAAGATGGCATGAGCATTTCACATTCAAGATATGGGGCACCATGGCTTTCATTAGCGTTGAAGCAGATCTATTGGCTCCAAAATGACGTTAGTAGTGTCTGCACAAAATCCAACAATATTTTGCCAGGGAATCGAGTTTTTTTCAATGACTTGTTTGATGCAGTTAGTCATTCCCGCAGCCAATCATCACTATATTTAACCATGTCCGATACTTTGACATGAAGGTTTAGATCTTTCTCACTAAAAAAACACTACAATGATAGCTAGTTGTCTATCATTAGTACAGTCAGTGGTCTCATTAATTATCACGGAGAAAAAAGCAGTTTTGAGCAACTCGACTAACTGGTTTTGTAGACCCAAAGAAAAATTATGTCGCAAAATATTTGTAACTAAGTGTTTACCCAGAGTGACCCCTGCTAGGGCCTGTTCTTTTGGAAATAATTTTCTTAGGAGAGGGATCAAGCTGTCTGCAAGACGTAATGGCAGATTGTGTTCTTCCGAAAATATAAAGATGCACTGTTCAATTTCTTTGGAATTACTGCCTAGAGTGAGAAGTTTTTCAATGCTGCCATGGCCAACCTTTGTCTCAAATTCATTGCTTGCTTTTATATGCTACTTGGTCAGAGTATGCTGGGTCAACTCTGATTTCCCTCAATATTCATACTTCAAACAGAACCTACTGTATGGTGCATAAATATTTTTCTTTGACTCGTTTAACACTCTTTTATCAATCCAATTTTGAAACATTGGTAACTGAACAAACTTGTGAACAAACTTTTTCTTTTGGGAATTCTTAAAATTATTAATTTACCCCTGATTTTCCTGAAAACCCTTACTTTACCCCAGGTTTCCCTTTATCCCTAGATTCAAAATAAGTGTCCCTAAAAGAAGTGATTTCTCGCTAAAATAGGGTAATCTTCCTAAAAGTGAAAGCCCTGATTGCAAACTCTATCACAAATATTAACTCGTAACATAACTTTTCATTCAATGAAGTTCTACAAACGTTATATTGTAACTAATTTCTATTTTCATATTAAAAAGTAATTTAAAAATTATACCTAGCTTATGCCGTAATGTGTAAAATATTTTCTTATTAATTTTTTTTTCAATAAGAATCGAAAACTATCGATTGAGAGTGAATTTTCAAGTTGTTCTTTTAAATTTTGACATTTGAAATGTTTCCGAATGTCTCTTTTTCGATAAGCCGATGCAAATGACAGAACAGTTGCCGATTAATTGTTTCTTTGTTAAGTAAAACCCTAAAAGGATGTCAGAGTTTTTTGAAACGTTTGAGAATTATATGAAACCATTGTTAGGCCTTCTTTGAACTGGTACGAACCGTCCAAAAGGACAATTTTATAGCCCCAGATGTATTTATGCATGAATAATTTCTTGAAAACGGCTCTATATGTTTTTTTTTGAAAACTAGCACCTTGGGATTTTCTGGCCGGAAAAAAACCATCTAGATAGGTAAGAACGTATCGAAGATTTTTCTCTGGGGGAGGGGGGAGGGAAGGGTAAAAAACTTTAAAAAGTAACCAAAAATTTACTACTACTACTACTAACAACTCACCGCAGCACCAAGCCACCTGAGGCCATCACAGCTGCACACGCTCCTCCTCCACCCCAATCTATTCAAAGCCTCCCGTTTTACACCCGCCCACGAAGTTCCCATTTCCTTTAAATCTTTCTTTATGACGTCCTCCCACCCTAGACGGGGACGATCTGCTTTACGTTTAGCCCTAGACGGTTGGCCGAAAAGAACAATCTTCGGCAATCTGTCATCCTTCATCCGCACAACGTGCCCTAACCACCTCCACCTTTCTTTCATTATAGCCCTAGAGAGCGGTATTGAACCACATTTTTCGTATAGCCTATTGTTTGAAATAAAGTCAGTCAGCCGGGTACCCAGAACAATTCTTAAGCAATTTCTCTGGAAAATATCTAGCAAATCTTCATCCGATTTTCGGAGCGTCCATGCTTCAGAGCCATATTTGACCACTGTCATCAGTGTAGCTTCTAATATTCTAATCTTTGTTTGCCGACTTTTCTTCCTATTCTTCTAAACTTTTTTTATCTGTGAAAAAACACCATGAGCCTTGGCTATTCTACTTTTAACATCTTCACTGCTCTCGCCGTCCTTACTAATAATACTACCAAGGTATGTGAAGCTGTCTTCTTAACATTAATTTTCAAATGAATTCTAGCACCCTGAACTCGCAAAACCTCTAGAACTTCATTTATTTTTCTCACACTTTCATCTAGGATGCTTAAATCCTCAGCATAATCTATGTCCATGAGACTTTTCTCTCCCCATTTGATTCCGTGGTCTCCCATTACCTTTCCTGTGCTCCTTAAAACAAAGTCCATCAAAATAATCCAAATAAAACAAGCTGCTAACCTTATTTCCTACCTTAACAGCAGCAGTGTTATTCTCGTATATAGCACTAATCCCTTTAATGTATTTGTCTGGAATACCATGCAAGGATTCTCTTCTATCAACAGAATCGAACGCTTGCTCATAATCTATAAAACTGAGGACCAAAGGTGTTTGAAAACTTAGGCTCTTCTCAATTATTAGCCTAAGAGTGAAAATTTGGTCGACACATCCTCTACCTTTTTTAAAACCGCACTGTTCTTCGCTTAAAACTTTGCCTACAGCATCTCTCAGTCTAAAAAGTATCATATTACTAAGTAGTTTACTACCTACAGAGACCAGACTAATGCCTCGATAATTACCACACTCACTTTTATCACCTTTCATGAAGTGGCTTAATTAAGGTTTTCCTAAAATCGTTAGGTACTTCCCCTTTTTCAAAAATCATATTCATAATAATCTTCAGTAACTTATTACTAACCTCAGAGCCACCATTTTTCAGAAACTCATTTACCACCCGAACAGCACCTGGAGCCTTATTATTTTTTAATCCTTTTAGTACTGTTGCTCATTCCTCCTCACAAAACAAATCTTCCTTCACATCCAAGGTATCACAAACTTTTTAATTTTCCTCTATATCTTTTCCTGCAACTCTATCTCGGTTAAGCAAATTCTCAAAATGTTCGGCACATCTCTCTTTAGATTTTTCCTTATCGCTAATTGCGGCCCCATTCCTATCTTTAACTGGGCCAAGTCCGGATTGACTACTCTCTCTCAATTTGTTAACATGCCAGTACACTATTTTACGATTATTCCGTCTAGCTGAATCTTCCAGATCCTCGGCAATTTTATCCATGGCATCCACATCACACTTCCTTAGTTCATATTTTAATACTTTCTCCACCTTCTTCACATTCCCTTTGTTTTCATATGATCTTTCACTCAGATAATTTTGATGCATTTTAATACCTATTTTTAGGTGAATCTATGCTTACTCTTGGTATCAAACAGTTCGTGGTAACGAACTGTAAGTAAGGAGTGACCCGGCTCAATGGTAACCGAACTCTAAAAAACAGAATTTTGGTACCAATAGATACATAAAAAGAATCAAGTTTTAATTCTGATTTCAAATATATAAGTTTAATCAAGTTTAATTTTACCCATCAAAAGTTACGCGCCTGAGAAAATTTGACTGATTTTCGAAAAAAGAGGGAAAGACCCCTTAAATGCTATAGAACCTTAATGAAATTCACACCATCATATTCAGCGTATCAGAGAACCCTACTGTAGAGGTTTCAAGCTCCTATCTACAAAAATGTGGAATTTTGCATTTTTTACCAGAAGAAAGATCACGGGTGCGTGTTTATTTGTTCGTTTTTTTTCTTTTCCCAAGGGGTAATCGTATTGACCCAGTGGTCCTAGAATATCGTAGGAGGGCTCATTGGAACGGAAATTAAAAGTTATAGTGCCCTTTTTAAGTGACCAAAAAAATGGAGGGCAACTAGGCCCCCTCCCATGCTCATTTTTTTCTCAAAGTCACCCAATTAACATTTTTAGATAGCCATTTTGTTCAGCATAGTCGAAAATCTAATAAATATGTCTTTTACGATGACTTAATCCCCCACAATTCCCAGGGGAAGGGCTGCAAGTTATGAACTTTGCCCATTGCTTACATATTGTATTGGTTATTGGGAAGTATACAGACATTTTCAGGAAGAATTTTTTTTCTGGTGGGGGGGGGGGGGGCTGGAGGAGGGGGTTACTCGGGAGAATCTTTCCGTGGAGGATGTTTCTTTGGGGTAAGGGACATTTCTATGAAGGGGACGCCGGAATTCCAAGCATTATTTAAAAAAACGATCAGAAATTAAATTAAAAAAAACAAGTTTTTTCAACTGAAAGTAAGAAGCAGCATTAGAACTTAAAATGAACAAAAATTATTACGTATATGAGGGGGTTCTCCCCCAAGTCAATACCTCGCTCTTTACGCTACAGTTTTTTTTAGTGCTTTCAAAAGGGCTATCTATTCTAATTAAAAGGCCTTTGTGATTCAGGGGTTTGTGAATTAAAAATTCTTTTAACGTAAAGAGCGTGGTATTGACTAAGGGGAGAACCCCATCATATACGTAATAACATATACGTAATAAAAAAAACAATAAAAAAAAAACAAGCAATACGGCTCAATAGTAATCGAAACTATTAAAAACGGAACTTTGATGTCAATAAATGTATCAAAAGAATGGGCTTATAATGCTGATTCTAAATATATGAATTTTATTAAGTTTAGTATTACTCATCAAGGGCTACGAACCTGAGAAAATGTACTCGATTTTTTAAAGAGGGGGGAAACATCCCCTACAAGTGAAAGAATTTTAATGAAAATCACACGGTCAGATTCAGCGTATCAGTAAACCCTATAACATAGGTTTCAAGCTCATATCTCCAAAAATCTGCAACTTTGTATTTTTTGCCAGAATAAAAATATACGAATATAGAAGTTCGTTACGTAAGTTAATTTGTAAATTACGTCAGAACCAAATTTAGAGACAGCCATTTAGCAAAAGAAAAGTAAAATTCTTATGCAAGTTTTGTTTACTTATTCAATGACGGTGAGCCAAAATAAAAGCTGCATTAACTTAAAAACGATCAGAAATTAAATAAAAAAACGAGTTTTTTAAACTGAAAGTAAGGACCGACATTAAAGCTTAAAATGAACAGAAATTATTCCGTATATGAATGGGGCTGTCCCCTCCTCAACGCCTCGCTCTTTACGCTGAAGTTTGACTCTGTCTCACAACTTTATTTTTTAATACAAAAAAAAACTTTAGCGTAAAGAGCGAGGCGTTGAGGAGGGGACATCCCCTTTTATATACGGAACAATTTCTGTTCGTTTTAAGTTTTAATGTCGCTCCTTACTTTCAGTTTAAAAAACTTGTTTTTTTTATTTAATTTACATACTGAGATGAAATTATGCATGTTACTGGTCTCTGGTAGTCACCAGAAAAAAAAAGCATTTTTCATACCAAACGATTTTAAAATCTCACATTCATACGGATTTTGTTCACAGAACTAATTACAGTTTCTATTTTACGTGTTCACTCCCAAAAATTACAGATTTTTAGACTTCAAAGACAAAGAGGAAATTGGTTTAAAGAGCATTCCTTGACTACAGTAGATTTTATGATTATTTTGTGCCAAAGCTTCAAAAAAGGGGTAGATTTCGAAAAAATATTACTTTTGATATCAATTACAGTTCAAGTTGTATGTATGTATTTTCCCGTGCCGCAGAGTAACGCTGATTCTGATGGTGTGGTTTTCATTGAGATTAATTTACTTTTGGGGATTCTTTCCTGCTTTTTTTGAAAATCAAGCGAATTTTCTCAGGCTTGTAGCCTTCAATGGGTAAATCAAAACTTAATGAATCTTATATATTTGGGATCAGCATAACAGGCCAATTCTTCTGAAATTTCTATTTATATCAAAACTATCTTTTTTGGAATTTGATCTCAAAATTCAAAAATTTTAGAGTTTCAGCTATTATTGTGCTGCAACCCTCCTTACTTACAATTGGTTACCACAAAGTTTTATTAAGAACAAACTGCTACAGTACAATTGACAGAATAATACATGATAAGAAATGTTATTGTCTTCAGGAATCCCTAGTTTTTCCTTCGGGGGAAAAAAGAATAGAAATTATGGTAAATAGGCTAGGTTAGTAGTTTTGTCAACAACATTGAAGATTTAAAAAGTTCGGTTTTGCTTACATCTCCTATTTACCAAACGCAAGAGTAAAATGGATGAATACACGGTAAAACTCTAGGTGGCGGGGCTATTAATATCTTACAAATAGCTAGGTTGTGGGAATGAAACTTTCAGGAATGTATCTTAACTTCGAAAATAAAATCCCAAAATAGCTTAAAATCCAAATCACGTCATTAGCGTTGTGTTTTAAAAAGCTAAGTTTAAGAGAAAGCAGACCAAGAAAAGTTATGGGAAAAAAAATTCAATGCTATTTCTGAAGCCTTAGAAATAATAAAACAGTTAAAATGGAAGCTAGAATGCACCTTCCTGGGGCATATGTTTATTCCTTAAAGTTTCCCTCTCCCGGTGCAACTATTTTTCAAGATAGTCAAAAGCCCCTCAGCTATAATCATGCCTTATCTAAAATTTAGCCCATCTCTGCTTATTATAGTACTTGATGACTAGAAATAAATATATAGCCCCACCTACTTAGATGTTAGGATGTGAGTATAGACTTAAATGTAAATAATATAATATATTTTCTGGGCCTGCAACAAACTTAGTAGATCCAAAGATTCCAAACACCGCGTGTCGTAGATTCCGCGATTGTCGTCTACCACATTTCCTTCTGTACTAATATAGGTGGCACGGCTTTTGGTCATCTCCCCTGACCGGCTATTTTTATATGCAGTAAATTTGCCACCCACTTACAAATGAGTCTTTTTAATAGCATTTTCATGAGTGATTGCCTCATTGTTTTAAAAATCTGTTACGTAAACATAGTAAAATCACCAGATTTACTAATAAAATCACCAAAATTAATGTAAAATCACCAAAAAATCACCAAATGAAAAAAAAAAACACTAAATTTTTTGACAATTAACCAACGGTGACAACCCTGGGTGTACCCTTAATTTATATTAAAGTGGTATTATACGCAGGTTTGGTATCGGACTGAAAAGTTTTGTAACGTTAAAACTATTAAAACATAACTCTTGATGTGAAAGTCCCCTGTCAGGCCAGGTACCTTTATTTCGCTACAAAGAGTGCCACTTAGAAGGGGGAGGGGCTTGTAAAACTATATGTTTTGAAAAATATCTTTTATTGTAATCTCATTCATGCTTAAGAGTAGAATGCATATAATGGATTTGCTCACTTTACGTTCCTTGGCACCTTTCCAGGGACCATGTCAAGGCCATTCCCTAAGGTTTTCTTGAGGTTGAACGAACTTTATCAAAGCCATCCTCTATTGAGGTTGAACGAACTTTATCAAGTCTATTCTCTAAGGCACTCTTGTGAACTCTTGCATAACTGATTTCTCTGTTTTTGAGTGGATATAAACAGTCTTCTAAGATCATGGTAATAGCATAAGTTCAACTGCGTTCATCTTGGAAACAATTATGTCAAACAAAAGAACTAGCAGTAATATAAGTGCTGATGATGATACATCGATCTTACATGTGAGTAATCACTGATTTTTATCCTCTGTTTCCCTTAGAGAGGATAGAGTTTGTTCTATCAACAAGTTTATCCGTCAATAAAATTTTCTAAAGATAAGAAAAACTGTAGTTTTATTCAAATATATTGTCTTCAGATATGTTGATAAAATCAATCATTAATAAGAAAATTACATCGTCATTATCATCTTCTGGTATTACCCCGGGTGACAAATTCATTTGAAAAAAGAACACCTTTCGTTCAACAGGTCCTACTGGTTCTTCTTCCGGCTGCTGCTGCGCAATAGCTGGTTCCATTGTACTGGTTCCTTCATCCTCAATCAATTCAAATTCTTCCAAAAACGCTGCGTCCTGCGGGAAGATGGATTTGGCATTCTGTTCCTATAAAAAGGGAAAACATGAGACACTAATCCCGTATTCTGGGGGGGGGGGAGTACTTAGTATTTTTTCCTTAATGTTCTAGAAAAAAAGATTAGGCAGTGGTAGGATCGTGCCACGTACACTGTCGATGCCAGAAGACTTAATTTGTACTTTACTGAAAAAATATAAATATTTTTACTTTTATAACTTCAATAAACCAAATAATATTAACATTTTGATTACTAAATATCAGTATATGTATATTAAACTGACAATGCATATTCATTTGTATTTTTTTAGTAAAGTGTAAATTTTGTTCTGGCCTTGGAAAGGCATGGGGGTTTAGCGCCCAACTTATGTTAATTTCTGCTCGTTTTGAGTTTGACTCGGTTAATTATTGTAGTTTCTGTTCGTTTTGGGTTTCATTTATTTATCGATGCTGATTTGTGGTAGTTTCACGCTTGGTAGATTATTTGATTTTATTTTTGCTCATTTTTTGTTTAATGGAGTTCTTTACTTTTCTTTGAAAAAATTATTTTGTGGAAAAAGTTTTTTAAATTAATTTCTGTTCGTTTTATATTTACATAGTCTTTTCAGGGAAAAAGAAAATAATACTTTTAATCTTTTTGTTTTTTAAGACTCTATAGTTTGGCCTGCTATTTGTATGCTGGAGAAAAATTTTCAGCAATTTTTAACAACATACACACTTTTAAAAATCTGGATACAAATAGCACTGTTGAATTTAGTTTCATACCTCCTCTAGTTGACCTGAAATGGAAAACTTGATACCATTCGCAAAAAAAATCTGTTTACTTTTTTTGATTACTTGGATACACTTACGCTATTTTGATTTGGTTAAAGTTTAAGAGCAGAAATGGGAGGGTCGGTGTGGGAGGGTGGGAGTGGAAGGGGGATTAGTTTCCCTCAAATTACCTTCGACTATTAAAAGGGCCTCAGCCTTTTCTATTTTCAATTGAATGAGCCCTTTTCGAAGTTCCCACGACAACTCCTTCGATACGAAGTGACCTGGTCTAAACAACAACAACAACAAAAATAATAGATTATACCCACTTCGATCTTTACTATAAAAATGTCAAGCCTTCCAATCACTTTCGACTATTGAAAAGGGCACAAACCACTCCAATTTCCAATTAAATGAGCGCTTTTCTAAGTATCTACGACAACTTCTTCGATACGAAGTGCCCTGCTCTAAAGGAAAAAATTAATAAATAATACATTGTGCCAACATCGTTCTTATATGCCCCCAGGGCATAACTTAAAAACCTTTCCCTGAGGGTTGTGGGGGAGTGTCCTCCTTTTTACTTAGACCCGTTTCTTGTCTTGTTCTCGAGTGTCCCCGTTCTTTACTTAGGCAGCGCGATCGTGCTGCCTATGATTTATACAAGATATATCAATATAAACCTTATATGCCCCCAGGGCATAACTTACAGCCCTTGCACTGAAGGCTCTGAGGGGGTTATCATCCTAAAGACCTAATTTCTAGAACGTTCAACTACGTTGAACAAAATGGATATCTCAAAATTTTGATTGGATGAAGTTTTGGACAATGGTGGGCGTGAGAGGGGCGTTAGTCCCTATCCAATCACTTTCAACTATTAAAAAAGGCACTAGCCCTTTAAATTTCCAATTGAATAAGCCCTTTTAAAGTTTCTACGACAACGCTTTCAATAAAAACTTTATATGCCCCAGGGCATAATTTACAACCCTTGCCCTTAGGACTATGGGGGGAGAGGTTGTCGTTCTTAAAGACCTAATTTCCAAAACTTTCCACTACGTTGAATAAAATGGCTATCTAAAAATTTTGATTGGATGTGTTTTGGGAAAAGGTGGGCGTGAGAGATAAGATAAGATATTTATTTTAAAAAAATCGATATCACAAGCCCACAAAGGGCCGAATTCGGACTTGGGAGTCGACAATATAAATGGTTACACTAAAAATGCAAAGAATAACAACGAAATAGAGAAAACCATAATGAACAATCATTTAAAAGTCAATAACTAAAACTGTAAAAAGTCAATTAAAAAACTAAAAAGATAAAAACTGGTCAAACTAAACTTAGAGCGAGACATAAATGCATTAAAAACTGGTCAAATTAAACTGAGAGCGAGACATAAATGCATTTAAATTAAAAGGGATACTAAGAAAATGTCAATAATTCAACTGCAATAAATCAATAAAAGAGTTAAAAACAGTAAAAACTAGTCAAGAAAGGGGGGGGGGAGGCAAGCAAATGGGTACAAGAACCTGGGCAGTACCATCAGCTAATAAACAAAAAAGAGGGGAAAAAAGAAACTATTGAGACATTTTATTCATTTTTTTCTGTAATGAAGGGGATAAAAGTTCTTTCGTATCTGGAAGTAACGCAGCAAATGGGGGACAAAGCAAGGATGGGCTCAGAAACAGCTCGAGGCGGCCGTAATCTGGATGGGGAGTAACGTTTGGGGAAAATACTTGCCGTGCGAGGGTTTGTTATGGCATTTTTTGCAAAACGGAGGCACAACGAAACCCTCCTTTGCTCCAGGGTTTTCAGACTAGCTTTTTTTAGGAGTAGAGAGTATGGCACCTTGCCTTCTTTGAAAATTATTCGCAAGGCCTTTTTTTGAATTGATTCAATTTTTTCGATTCTTCGCGAGAGATACCAGGGTGCCAAACTGGACAAGCATATTCTAGATGCGAGTGGACAAAAGACGTGTAAGTTCTTAAGGAGTGGGAAGGGGGGGACACTGAATTTATTTAGGAGCTTAATGAGGGCGATAGACACATTAGCTCTATGGATGACGTCTTTAACGTGGATATCCCACTTTAAATTTGAAGAAATTGTGACGCCAAATAGTTTAAATGAGGACACAGAAATTTCAGGAGGAATAGGATTAAGAAAATAGGGCGAGGATTTGAGGAAACAAATGGGCATTATCATGGACTTAGAGGGGTTTACTTTCATCTCTAAGTCTAAGGCCTCGTCTCCAATTTCATTGAGGATACTCATAGGGTAACTTATTAAATTTCTGAAGCAAGTTTCAACAACCGTTAGGTCATCAACAAATTTCCATCGGTCAGGAAATTCCTTTGCGAGGCTGTTGATCATTACTGAAAAAAGGAGGGGACCTAGGAGAGTACCTTGGGGTATGCCGTTGTGGACAGGGAGAGGATTAGAATAATGATTTTGGTATTTGACAACTTGCGATCTATTTGTTAAGAAGGAGGCAACTAATTTCACCAGTAAGGGATCAATATTGAACTCGTTGGCAAGTTTCTCAATTAAAATATTGTGGTTAACAAGGTCGAATGCTTTCTGAAGGTCGATGGAAATTAAATTTAGCCAGGAATTAGGCTTTTCAAGGGTTTTCCCGATGTGATCAATAAGAGAAACGAGGTAATGGGAATTAGAGGTGGATTTTAGGTTCTCAAATTGTTTCAAGTCAGTAAGAGGTAGGATTTTTTCCTTTAGCCAGTCTGCAAGTAATCCTTCATAAAGTTTCAAGAAAATAGGAGTAAGAGTAATAGGCTGGACACCTTCAAAACCAGGCTTTCCGTTTTTCTTTTTCAAAGGGGTTATGAAACCCTGTTTCCAAATTGTAGGAATTTGCCCAGACTTGGTAATCTTGTTAAACAGGAAAGACAAGGGCTTAGACAAGAAATCACCGAAGGCACTAATAGGAGGAAAGGGGATATCCAAAGGACAAATACTTGTCTTTCTTAGTTTTTGAATTCTTCTTTCTCCTCAGACTGAGAAACAGTGGGTAAAGAAGGGGAAAGGGCTCCTGATGGTAATTGGTCGGACAGTGGTGAAAGACTCTGGACAATGGAAGCGAGGAATTTATTGAGATTATTGGCAGTAATATCAGGGAACTCGGGTAGATTTAAGTTAAGCTTTTCAAGCCTCCTGCCACACAGCTTTTTAACCTCAGAATACCAGTTTTTTGGTTTATTAGTAAACAATACTTCGACCTTATTTTTGTAGTACGATCGTGCCGATTGGCAAATTTCTCTTTTAATTGATTTTCTTAGTTTATTGGCTTCATCTGGTTTACCATTATTGAAAAGCTTCAATTTGGTTCTAATTAGTGTTTTTATAGTTTGGTTAATAAATGGTTTATCACT
>JAQQPU010017940.1:0-18042 GCA_029168905.1 Artemia sp. Kazakhstan ARC1039
AAATAATCAAACAAGTATACTACCTATTTTGAATATAAATTATCAAAGTTGGTGCAGAAAACTTTAACCACAGTAAAATCATTCTGTTTCTTCTAAAAATTGTACCATCAGTGTTTCTAATTGACACAAGGAGTAGGAGATATAAAAAATTTAACGTGTCCCAAAGCTCCACGTTGTTGTTTTATGCTTGTTAAGTTGTTGGATTTTCTCTGGATTTTTTGTTTGAACTAAGATAATTAGTTGAATAATCTGACGAATTTACCTGACTAAAAATTCAATGAAAATCCAATTTTTACTGGAATTTTTGAAGAAAAGGAATTATTTGATAAACTTTTGAGTTATGATTTATTTTCTGTTAAAATGCTATAAAAAATGCTTTAAAATCCTCAATTGCATCGCTCCCAAATCATAATTGACGCTTTCAATAATTAAATAAAAAACATGTTTTTTTAACTGAAAGTAAGGAGCAACATAAAAACTCAAAATGAAAAGAAATTAGTTTATATGAAGGGGTTCCCCCTCCTCAATACATTGCTCTTTGCGATAAAGCATTTAGTACTTTAAAAAAGCTTTTTATTCTACTTGAAGCCCTGTGTTTCAGTTGCCGTTCTTAAAATATTGGGCAAACAGTCAAACTTTTGCATAAGGAGCAAGATATTGAAGAGGAGGCAACCACTTCATATACAGAATAATTTCTGTTTGTTTCGAGTTTTAATGTTGTTCCTTACTTCCAATTAAAAAATAACTTATTTTTTATTTAATGGCTGATTGTTTTTTCAAATAACGCCACTAAATCTGGCTCACCAACCCATAAAATATTGCCCCTCCCCCTTACGGGAAACCTATCCGTGGAATTTTCCTCCCACGTCAATCATAACCACCCGCAAAATTCCCTCCAGACAGTTTCATCCTCGCTGAAGACACCTCCCCCTCCCCCCGTAAATCCAAACACACTGAATGTAGCCCATGAATAATTCACTTGGAACATTTCCAAATGGATAATCAAATTGGCAAAGAGAAAGTAATACAGTTAAAAAGAATTTTGTATAGGAATTCAGTCAAATCCCCCAGTGAAAAATTTCACCTGGAAAGTTCACCTCCCGGGAATTTACCTCCCGAAGGGAAATTCTCCCTACGGAAACATACCTGAGCAAAATATATACCCTTCCCCCCAGAAAAATGTCTGTATACTCCCAATAAAAACTATACGTAAACAATGGGCGAATGTAATAACTTACAGACTTCTCCTCACGGACTGTGGAAGTCATTTATCCCCTAATAGACATAGTTGTTGGATCTCTAAAATATACTGAATAAAATCGCTGTTTCAAAATTTTGGTTCGATAACTTTGGGGAAAAAAGGGGTGTGGGAGGGAGGCTAGTTGTCCTGCAATTTTTTTGGTCAATTAAAAGGGCGCCTGTACTTTTAATTTTCGTTCGAATGCGCCCTTTACCTCTCTTTTAGGGCCATTATTTCCATACGATAACCCCTGGGGAAAAGAAAACAAAACAAACGCACGTCCGTGATCCCTCATCTGGAAAAAAATGCATAATTTCACTTTTTTGTATATTGGGGTTTGAAACTTCTACAGTAGAGTTCTCAAAAACGTGAATCTGATGGTGTAATTTTCATTTAAATTTCTTGACTTTAAAGGAGTGTTTCGCCCTTAGTTAAAAAATAAGGCAAATTTTTCCAGGCTCGTAACCTTTGATGGGTAAACATTAAACTTGATGAATCTTATATATTTGGAATTAGCATAATAAGCTGATTATTTTGGCGTATATGTAAAAATTTCGTTTTTTAAAGAGCTTTTAGCACTATTTTATGTTGACGATGAGATTCAACTTCGCAATTTTATTTCACAGTCCTGTAATATGACAACCTATTAGGATTCTGTTGTCATGTTATCACTGTCTCATGTTGTCAAATCAGCTTCTGAAAAAGCGAATTGCGTTTTTAAAGGTTTTCGGTTACTACTGAGCCGAGCCGCTCCTTACTTACAGTCCGTTACCACGAACTGTTTGAAAACAATAATGATTTAAAAATATAGAGAGAATCTTTGAAAGATAGAATTAAATACAACAATAGAAGAGAATTACCAAGTGCTGAAAACCATGTTTTGATAAAGATGGGCCCAGGATTGCACAAAGTCTCCATTCATACTGGGGTCCCAGGGACTTCTTGCTGCCCGGTTCTAAGCCACCTTAAGCGCTTCTGTGCAAACCTGGGAATATATGTTGACCCACGTCATGCACTGGTATCCGGGACCATTGCTTTTACTGAGACCAAAATAACTTCAATGATGTAAAGAACATGAAAATCGGAACTTTGAATGTTACGACGTTAAAAAATGACTATCGTATCAACATTTTGCCTGACGAATTCAGACGATTTGAATCTGACTTATTAGGAGTTTCAGAAACTCATCTCAGGGACAGAAACCATGAAATTAGGTGATATAGATTTTGTTTACTCAGGCAGGAAGGATTGGGTACATACACAGTGAGTGGGGCTCATGATAAATAAGGAAGCTGCTAAGTCTTGTTTAGACTGGGAAGGTATTAATAATAGAATACTAATTGCTCATTTTATGAGTAAAAAGGTCAGGGTGTCAGTTTTATTAGTATATTCCCCTGTTGAACTGACTGACGGAGATATTAGTGACTCAGATGAATTTTACTTACAGTTACAGGAGCAAATAGACAGGGTCCCAGGTAGAAACAGGATCGAAACAGGGTCCCAGTGGTAATGGTTCGTTACCTCGAACTGTTTGATAGTACACGTAAAACTGTATCTTTCACATTCTCTAAAAAAAAAGTACAAAATAATAATTGGAGAGTTTTCGTGCAAAGAATTATAGAATTTTGAAGAGTCCACAAAGAATTCAAAAACCAAGAACTACTTCCTTTATATTTATACCACAATAAATATGCACTTGATTGAGAGTTGTATTGAGAGTTATATTTCCCTTACTGTTCAAGCCAAGCGACAGAAAGTTTCCTATATTGGGGTTTCGGACAAGGTGGTTATAATGGTGTACTTTTTGTTTTGATCTGACTGTTTTTGGAAGAGTTATGGGTTTTTATATTTCTTAACATTATACGTGATCGTCTATTACTAGGTTGCTAGCTACCGCTGCAACCCGGATCCGTCCATACATCAAACCTAGGGCAAAACTAAGGTAGATAATCATAGAATTAAGGGATACAAGATTGGTATGGGATAAAATCTGGGACTTAATTTGCTTCGACTCACAGGCAAAACAAGTGAACTCGAAGGTGAACGCTGAAATCTATAGTTCTCCAATTTTATCTTTCGAATTTAATTTCTAAGATCTTAAAACTTTATTTTGAACAATTTGAGGAACAATTAAAAATTAAATTTTAATTTCCCTTTACATTTCTTCAGCTGTAATCGTATGATGTATTTTACGATTTTATTTTCGGACAAGAAGGTTTTAATGGTGTAATTTTTGTTTTGATCTGACTCTTTTTTTAGGAGTTATGGGTTTTTATATTTCTTAACATTATACGTGATCGTCTCTTACTAGGTTGCTAGCTACCACTGTGACCCAGATCCGTCAATGCTTCGTACCTAGGGCAGAATTAAGGTAGATTGTCATAGACCTAAGGGATAAAAGATTGGACTGGGATAAAATCTGGGACTTAATTTGCTTGGACTCACAGGCAAAACAAGTGAACTCGAAGGTGAAGGGTGAAACCTATAGTTTTCCAGTTTTACATTTCGAATTTAATTTCTAAAATAATAAACCGTTATTTTATCTCTATGCAGAAAATTAATGAAGAGTAGTCCAACACTCTAAGCAGAGCCTTAGAAATTGCATCCTTTGAGGAACAATTAAAAACTATACTTTAATTTCCCTTTAAGTGTATGCTGTATTTTACCACCCCAAAAATTTCTTCCCCCCCCCCCGTTTTTCATATTATATGAAATTCTTATTTTCTTGATTTATCCATTCAGGTAATTTTTGTTTAATTATAATTCATGACACTAAGGAGCCTGAAACACCTAAGAAGAAACAACATTCCCTCTCGAAAAGGCTAATTATGTTACATTTTCTTTTCATTTCTATGTTTAAATAAGATTTATACCTTATCCTTCTGAGATAAGTTCGCACTGCTACCTATACTGGGCTAAATAGGCTCTTTATACTGCCACAAATTTAATATATAATATGTTTTTCTTTTATCGTTAAGGTTTTAATGATCCATCCCCCCAAGACTTCTAAGACACTTGTACAGGCTTTTTCAACTATTCAATTCAATATATAATTTTTACCAATATTTTAATGCAGTGGCGTATTAAGCATATCCAGTCGGAGGGGAGGGGGGAAAGGGGAGTAACCGGCTATAAGCTTTTGGATATCTAGAAACTTAAAAGCAACTAATTATTTTACTGTCATGGCCCCTTTTTGAGCTTATATATTACTATGCTATTAATAAAAAAAATGCTGAGTTCAATTAACAAAATTGAAGAGCTCTAGTCTTGCTAATCCTCCAATAAGATACAAAACAACGTAAGCACTTTAAATCCTTCTTATATTCTAATCCGTCTTGATTTCTTCCCGAAGTCAATTGTAACATTGTCAATATCCACCTTGACATTGCAATTGATAATTATTTTTGTAAGACCATTCAAATTGCCCTCTCCTGTCTAATTCTGAAGGTATGTTTTAAGCCATTTTAGCGTGCTAAATGAATGCTCTGCAGATGAAGTGATAACAGGAATAATACAATTAGGAGTGAATGCCCAGTTGTAAAAAATCAGTTGCCGCACGCACCAAGAAGAGTTTCAGAAACCTTTTTGGGATGATGATACTTGACTATAGACCTCCATTTGGCTTGCCAGACATTTAACTAAGCAAGGAGGCTAGTCTCAGAGGAACAGAACTGTTTATATCATTGCTGCTTCGTCACAACCTTGGCTAACACAGTATCAACAATGAAACGAGGGAAAAAAACTTGGATTTAAAATGCTGTAGCATGGTGTTTAAGCAATCCTGTATCGAGTTCTTCACACAGCAGCTCGATATATTGGGAAAAGACATAAACTTTATAAAAAAGATAAGTGTCTGAAGAGGAAAATCACCTACGCTGTCTCTTGGTATTGAGGTGGGTAACCCAACAATTTCAGCTGTCTGGACTTTTATTGTCCAAATCGGACGAGCTACTTCCTCCATCAAATCCAATTCCAACTAAATTCTTCATGTCTAATTCAAACTCTAAACAGAGTCTAACAATGTACTTGGCAAGACCAACGCCATTCAAGCGTTGAAAAACAAAAAACGTCGTCTATTTAATGTTCCTCATAGAAACAGACAACGAGAACAAGCTGCTGTTTTGAAGTTACATTACTCATTTCATCAAAGCACTTCGGAATATCGAAAAGCAAATCGTAATTTTCACTTATATTCAAAATTTTGTCCCGAATGACGTTGCCTACACTTTTTACGATATCAGTCTGCACTAGGTGAGATACATATTTTGTGTTTTTAGTGGATAATTTGAAATGTTCCTACAATGTTTGTTTTCCCAACCCATCATCGATTGCAACAACCGTCTGAATACCCCTTCATTTTAAACATTTTTGGTAAGGAAATCAATTTTTTCATGGAGACACGACAGTGCAAGTCCATGAGCACTACCAAATAGAATAGCCTGGACAATTGGTATTAAGATTTCTCGGTTTTAATCCTTTCATCGTCTCTTGCAAATTCAATTGCTGGTCAATTAGAATGCTTTTTCCTTCTTGTATTTTAATAAGCATCATAGATTTTTGTTCTGCAGTAACATGATACTGTCTTCCATCATGAGAGCATTTTTTAATTCAGTATATGGATTCAAAACTAAGCCTCCAAGCGTTTCATGCAGGCCTTTACTGGTCTCAGATTCGGTATTTAGGAAGCAGTGTCTATATAATGTATTTTTTTGAAGGGCTGAAAATGAACCATGAATACTTTTGGGGCCATATACTTGGAAAACGACGACGTTTTGTTCCTACATCCCCGAACTTCTGGTTAACTATTTCAGGAAATTCAAAGTCTTTTTCTGATTGCCAAAGCCTACACATTAAGTCAAGCTTCGAGCATCCAAAATTTGGCCACGGTTGTCAAAGGACTCCAGAATAATGTCTAGCAAGGTCATTAAGGGCCCAGTGACTGAGTTGCGAATGTTTGCCTATTTTGTCAAAGAAATTGTCGGTGCTCTGACTTAGAAGTTATTCTAATGTTTTAGACAGGTTCACTTGAAAAGTTGGTTTCATTCGCAAATTTTTGAACTGAAGGATTTTGATATTTTTCAGAGACTGGAACACAACATAGAAGATTTTTCAATTTGTTTTCGTGTGGCCTTGTTAATCAACGTTAGTCCCATTTTTTTTTTATTCAAAACGACCAAAGGCTTTCCTCCTAAGTACTATTCCCTTTCTGGTAATTTGACAATTTTTTGGCACAAGAGTTCTGGCACCTTTTTCCTCATACCATGACCAAAACAAGACATAAATCATATGCTTATGTTTTATTGCTATTTAACGGTATTTCATATCCTTAAATTAAAAAGGGGTTTTCAATTATTTTAACCTTCACGGCTGTGTAGTTGGCAATCATCTTTCATATTTCATGTGATTATTATGCTAATTCCAAGAGGGGACAGGTTTACTGACCTCAGAATCACCGTTCTCCTTTCTTTGCGGGCGTTAGGAGAAAGGGCTTGGTTCAAAATTTGGAAAATTGAGCCAAGGCCTCAGAAAATTGGAGACAAAAAACGCAACTATGGTTGTCCAACAATCCGTTCTTGCATACTTTGGCTCATCAGCAATCCTCTTCCCTTATTCAAAAAGGACTATATGGTGCATATTGAATTGCTATCTCAAAATTTGGATCGGATTAATTTGGGGAAAAGAGGGCGTAGTAGGGGGGGGGCTAGCTGCCCTCCGATCAAATCTGTCTCGTGAAAAGAGAACTAAAACTTTCAATTTTCAACAAAAGGAGCCTCCTCCAAAGTTTATAAGACCATACCTTATATGTAACCCAGGGATATAACTTAAAATTGCTGTCCCCTGGTTCTGGGGGTTTGTGTGAATCCTGGATTCATTATTATACGATCTTTGGACTATTTTCAACAACATTCATGCCTCAAAGTTTTGATCAGAAGTATTTGGGGAAAGAAGAACGTGGAGGGTGGCTAGCCGCCCTCCAATCACTTTTGACTATTGAAAAGGAACTTAGAACTTTCAATTTCCAATCAAAAGAGCCTCCTTCAAAGTTCACACCTAAGACCCCTTCCGAAAACACCTTATTCGCCTCCACGGAATAAATTACAACACTTGCCTCCGGGCAATTTTGCTCGTTGTGTCGACCCCAGAGTTTTGTTTTCTGATCTTTGGAGTATTTTCAACAAAACGACTATCTCAACATTCTGATCGGGTGTGTTTGTTGAAAAGAGGGAGTGGGGAGGGGGCTAGATGTTTTTGGATCACTTTTGACTTCTAAAAGGGGTTCTGGAACTTCTGATCTTCAATAGAATAGGCCCCTTCCGAAATTTTTACAACCATCCCTCCCATGAAAACCTTAAATATCCCCGGGTATAACTTACAACCCTTACCCCCTGACTCTGAGGGGTTTTGTTGACTCTGAGTTTTTTTTTATCTGATTTTTGGAGTATTGAGAATAAAATGGCCATTTTGAAATTTTGATCGGATCTATTTGGGGAAAAGAGAAGTGGTGATGCCTCAATTGGGTTTAGAGGGACCCTGTTCTTTCAAATCCCAGTCTCGACACTTTTTTAAATATCTTCAAGACGCAGGTGCATTTTACTTAATAGGGCTTGTTTACATTTGGTTGTTACGTAGTAGGATTCATTAGTGTCCGCTAGTCAAGATGAAAACGCAAGCGTTACATAATAGTTTTTTCGTTGGTTGTTTAAAAACCCGCAAGAGCCACGAAAAGCCTTCAGGCCCCACGAAAAATCAGGATTTCTTTGATTGTTACATGAAAGGGGTTTGTTTACTTATGCAAATGATATCTTTAGGTGTTACGTAATAGGAAATACGTGACATTTTAAATTTATTCAGGTTGTCATAATTTTGCTTGAATTGTTTCTTCAGGGACCATAAGGAATCTCCGCTTGTAGCTGAGCACATAACACATGTAGTTGTTACGTAATGACGACAAATACGTGGGTGTTACGTAATGGCAGCGCACACCTGGGTATTACGTAATGGTGGTGCACACCGTGGGATGTTACGTAATGACGGTGCACACTCGGGTTGTTATGTAATGCTTCATAGATATTTTTTCTTCGAGGTTTCATTTTCTTAAAGATTTTTTGCTATAGGAACCTTTATTTTCCAAAGATTTTTGTCCACTTTAGGATTTAAAAGAAATTTCCCCCCAATGGAACTCTGCGCTAAACAGCTAGACCAAGAAAGCCTTCCTAATATTTTTATTCGTTGAACACTTTCTAATGGAAATGTTTCGATACATCTATGGTTCGCATGTTTCCTAACCATTGTCTCCGAGCCGTGTAACTATCCAGCAAAGCCACTAATTTTTGCTCTATTAGATGCACCTGCTTGCTACATTCTATTATTGTTCTAACATAACCTAGACAGGTTAAGTTAGGTATTGAATCAGTGAGATATTACATAGTATTGACTTTAGATATTTCATTGCGCAAATGATTACGTATTGAAGATTCATCATGGAACAAGAAATCTAAAATAAACGAACTTTTTTTGGACATACAAGGTTTACTGATAAAAAAACATTATAAAATCACAACGGCACAGAAAAAAGCAGTTAAAACTCAAACAAAACATGAAAAAAGCTGACATAGCATAAAATATAAGCAATAGAATCGTAAATTTAAATAAAGGCGGGAACCAAAGCAACTATTTCCAGGGGAAGGGGAGAGGGTTGTTATTAGAGGTAAATTTAAACCATATTAAAAGACATTTCTCAGAAGTTTTAATGAAAATGCCACGTTTCTTTGGGCCAAAACTCTGCATTCACGATTGCTAAGCGTCACAAGCATTATAAAATCATGAAATCACAACAAAAAGCAGTTAAAAATCAACAAACGGAAAAACAAAACGTGAAAAAGCTGATATAGGATAAAATATAAAGAAAAAGAAGCATGAATTAAAAGGAGGTGGGAAACCTAGCAACCAATTCCAGGGGTGAATTGAGAGGGTTGTTATTAGAGGTAAATTTAACCCATATTAAGAGATATTTTACAGCGGTTTTAATGAAGATGTCACATTTCATTCAGCCAAAACTATGCATTCCTGATTGCGAGGCATCACAAGCATTATAAAATCAAGAAATTACAGCAGAAAACAGCTAAAACTCAACAAAAGGAAGAAAAACGTGAAAAATCAGATAGAGGATAAAATATAAACAAAAAGAAGCATGAATTAAAGAAAGGCAGAAATCTTAGCAACCAATTCCAGGAGGAAGGGGGAGGTTTGTTATTGAAGGAAATTTAAGCCAGATTAAAAGACATTTCTGAGAGGTTTTGGTAAATTTTTCGTTTCTTTCAGCCAAGATTATGCATTCCTCGTTGAGAAACGCACATTTGAATAATATTTTTCTTCATATTTTGCATAACCTCAATAGAAGGTAATTTAAGCAACATTAAGAAAAATTTTTGAGAGCTTTTAGTTGAAATGCCCCGTTTCTTAGACCGAGTGTTAGATCTTGGTCTCCCTAAGCCGAGAAAATTCTTTTAACACCTCCTACCTAAACTTTAAGCTGTAGAATGTGTTAGTCCAAGGCAATTCAAGTAGGCTAACTGTGGCAAACTATGGATGACACACGTCACCATCTTGCACCCTTATAATCCAAAGTTATTTTTCAGATATTTTCATGATAAAAATATACTTTAAATCCACTGAGTTGTGTTTTAGCAATCAACTCCCAACATAATGCCCCAATAGCAATTCATGTCACACTGGCAAACTATGGATGGCACCTGACAACCCATGACATCCCTCACCATTCCTAAGACATACTTCAGGTGTTTTATTGTAAAAAAATACTTTAAATTCATTGGATTGTGTTTTCGCAAGCCACCCTCGACGCGACACACCATGTCGATTCACACTACCGTACCATACTATGAATAACCCTATGGCATCCCTAATCATTCCTAAAGCATTTTTCAGGTATTTTCTTGTTAAAAATCGTGCTTTAATCCCATTTGTTTGTGTTTTTCAAGCCATACTAAACGTGATACACCATGTCAATTCAAGCTACCGTACCACTTTATGACTGGCTCTCTAGCATCCTCTGGCACCTCTCATTATTCCTAAGACATTTTTCAGATAATTTCTAATTAAGAATCATGCTTCAAATCCATTGCTTCATGTTTTCGAAAGTTAATCCTCCTTTATACACAATGTCAAGTCTCGCCACCGCGCCACACTATTACTGGCCCTCTGGCACATTCTGGCATTTCTCGTCATTCCTAAGATTTTTTCCAGCCATTTTTAAATCATGCTTTAAATCTATATGTTCATGTTTATGCAAGCCACCCTCAACATGATAAACCATGTCAATTCATGCCACTTTGCCACACTATGACTGGCCCTCTGGCACACTATGGTACCCCTCATCATCCCTAAGATGTTTTTTAGATTTTTAAATAAAGTTATATCCAATTCCGCTTCCCCCGCTTCCGCCCCCCCAACTTACAGTGGTACCAGTTCCGATTCTCCTGTTTTGTATCCCAGTTTGAGTTCTAGTCCTGGTTCCACAGATTCTGGGTCTGTCAGCTCCGGCTCCGGCAATTTGCCCCCCTCCCCCGATTCCACGATTCGGATTCCACCAATTCCGGTTCCATCACCTCCGGCTCTGCCACTTTTGTCCCCGATTCCAAGGCTCCGATTCCACCAATTCTGCTCAGAGGGCACTACCTAAATCTTGCAAGTAATTATCAAAATCTAGAATGGTTCTAGCAAAATCATGTCTGTTACTATCAAAATATTATCAGGTGTTACCAAAATCTTGTCTGATATTACCAAAAATCTTACACTACGTTATCAAATGCTCGCCTGATATTACGATAATTATCTATTGCATTATCAAAACCTGAAGTGGTATTATCAAAATCATTTAAGTTATTAACAAAAGCATGCATGGTCTTATCAAAGTCTTACCTGGCATTAACCGAATATTTTCTGATATTATCAAAACGTGTCTGATATTGTACAAATCTAAAACGCTGTCATCTAAATCATGTCTGGTATTACCAAATTTAACGTAGTAATATGAAATCGTATCTGCTTTAATCAAGATTATCAAAATATTTCCAGTTAATACTACGCTCATCTATGATATAATGAAAATCTTGTCTCGTATTATGAAACATCTCGCACTACAATATCAAAACCCGACTGATATAATGAGAATCTTCTATGGCAATATTAAAACCACACACGATACTATCAGAATCATGCAAGGTGTTCAAAATTATGTCTACTATAATTTAACTTAGCAGTATAGAATCGTGTCTTCTATAATCAAGATTATCAAAATCTTGCCAGGTATTACCAAATTCTTGTGTAATATTATCAAAATCTTGTCTGATATTATGAAACATCCCGCACTACATTATGAAAATCTCGACTGATATAATGAGAGTACTCTATGGTAATAATAAAATCAAACACGATACTATCAGAATCATGGAATTTATTTGCAAATTCTTACATGGCATTATAATAATCTCATAAGATATTAATGAAATATCTTCAGCAACAATTAAAACTTGACTGCTATTATCAAAGTCTAATATGATACTATCAAAATCATGTTACTTATTACCGAAACTTAACATAGTTTTATTAAAATCATGTAAGCTATTATCAAGATAATCAACATCTTGTTAAAAATTATCAAAGCCTTACATGATATTATGAAAGACTTGCATGATATTACCAAATCTTGTTAAATATTATAAAATATTATCTTGCATTATCAAAATCTTGTGAGATATCATGATAATCCTTTTGGGCATTACCTAAATCTTGTGAGTTATTAACAAAGTCTACAATGGTTCAATCAAAATCTTATCTGTTACTATGAAAATATTATCAGGCATTACCAGAACCTTATGAGGTATAATCAATAATGTGATTAGTACTATCAGACATCTTGCACTACACTATCAAAATCTCGCCTGGTATAAAAAGAATCCTCTATTGTATTATCAAAACCTAAAGTGGTATTATCAAAATTGTGCAAGTTATTAACAAAATCGTGCACGGTATTATCAAAATCTTACCTGGGATTAATAAAATATTTTCTGGTACTATCAAAACGCGTCTGATATTGTCAAAATCTAATATGATTTTGTAAAATTCATTTCTGCTATTACCAAAATTTAAAGTAGTCCAATGAAACCGTATCTCCTATTATCAAGATTATCAAAATATTGCCAAGAATCACCAGAATGAGGTTTGGTATCATAAATATCCTGTCTGATATTATCAAATATCTTGCACTAGATTATCAAAATCTCGACATATATAATGAAAACTCCCAATGGTATTGTCAAAACCTCTCATGATATTATCAAAATCTTGCAAGTTACTAACAAAATCTTGCATGGTATTATCAAAATCTTAAATGACATTAACAAAATTTTTGTAGCTACAATCAAAACGTGATTGACATAATCAAAATATAATACGGTGCTATCAAAATCATGTTACCTATTAACCAAATTTTAACATAGTCCTATCAAAAGCATGTCTGCAATTATCAAGATTATTAAGATCTTGCCAAATATTATTAAAACCTTACATGATATTAACAAAGTCTTGCACGATATTACCAAATCATGATTAAATATTAAAATTCCTGTCTTCCATTTTCAAAGTCTTGTGAGATATTGTAACAATCCTTTCCGGTGCTACCTAAATCTTGCAAGTTATTATTGAAATCTAGAATGACGCTAGCAAAATCATGTCTGGTACTATCAAATTACTATCAAGAGTTACCAAAATATTGTGTGATATTATAAAAATCATGCCTGAAATCATCAAATATCTTGTGGTATATTATCAAAATCCCACATGGTATAATGATAACCTTCTATGATACTATCAAAACGTCACATAGTATTATCAAAATGTTGCAATTTATTAACAAAATCAAGCATGGTATTATGAAAACTCTACCTGATATTAACAAAAATATTTTTCAGATCGTATCAAAACGTGTCTGATATCGCCAAATCTGACATGAAGTTATCTAAATCGTATCTTCTATAACCATATTTAACATAGTGTGATCTAATCGTGTCTGCCATTATCAAGATTATTAAAATCTTGCCAAGTATTACCAAACTCTTGCATGATACTATCAAGACTATCAAAATCTTGTCAAATATTATCAAATTTTACCTGATATTATCAAATCTTGCATGATATTACAAAATCATGTTCAAACGATACAAAATCTTGTCTTGTACTTTCAATGTCTTGTGAGATATTACGACAATCCTATCCGGTATTACCTAAATATTGTAAGCTATTATCAAAATCTAGAATGATGCTAGCAAAATCGTGTCTGGTACTATCAAAATATTATCAAGCCTTACAAAAATCTTGTTGTAACATTGTCAAAATCATCTATGAAATTATCAAATATCTTATGCTGCATTATGAAATGTCCTACATTATGAAAATCCCACATGGTATAATGAGAATGCTCTATCATATTATCAAAACTTTACATAGTATTAATGAAAAAAACTTTCCAAAAAAATAAGTTTTTCAAAGAAAAGTAAAGGCCATTTTAAACTTAAGCTCAGCAGATACAAATACCTTTTAAAATTAAAATTCATCACGACCAGAAATTACTATTAAAGAATAAATGAAACCCAAAACGAACAGAAATTAAATAAACATAGCAAAAACATACAACAAGTAATGATATAAATGAATAAATATATCTTAAAGCGAGTAATGCTTAGATTCAATATGAAAATCAAGCTTAAGACGAAAAAAATATTTTCCTATTGAAGTACAAATGAAACTTAAAACGAACAGAAATTAAATAAAAAATTAATGCAAACAAACATACAATATATATTAATATAAATTAATCAATAAACCTTAAAACGAGTGAAGCCTAAATTGAATATGCAAAGTAAGCTTGAAACAAACAAAAATCACCACAAAAAAGCGTTTGGGTATGACCTCCTTCTCTCACTGTAAAAGCCTAAAACCTACTGCGTCATTGGCATCCCTTTCATACGAACAATATATGCCCCAGGGCATAACTTACAACGCCTGCCCCTGGACCCTGGGGGGTTGTGACGACACATCAGTTTTTGTTATCTGACTTATGAGAAATTTTTAACTTAATACCTATCTCAAAATTTTTATTGAATACATTTGGGGAAAAGGCGCGTGGGGGGCTAGTTGCCCTCCAATATCTTTTGACTAAAAAAAACTTAACTAGAACTTTCAGTTTCCAATCAAATGAGCCATCTCTGAATTTTTTATGAGCATCCCTTCAATAAAAACCATATATTCCCCAAGGGGATAACTTACAACACTTGCCCTCGGGCCCTGGGGGGCTGTGTTGACCCCTGAGTTTTCGTTATATGGTCTTTGAACTATTTAAAAAAAGCTATCTCAAAGTTCTTATCGTATGGGTTTGAGGAAAAAAGGGTGTGGAGGGAGGGGGGGGGCTAGGTGCCCTCCAAGTTCTTTTGACTCTTAAAAAGTGAACTAGAACTTTCAATTTCTAATCAAATGAAACCTCTTTGAAGTTAATACGAGCATCCCTTCCATAAGACCCATATATGCCCCCAGGGCATAACTTATAACGCCTGCCCTCGGGTGAAAGATCTTAAGCCGAACTGGCCAGCCATGACAAAAAACCAACAAGGAGAAAAATCTCAATGAAAAAAACAACAAACAAGACTGCGGCCAGTAAATAGAAAAGAAAAGACAAATGCAAAACAACGTGGATATTTCGCCTGTATCACAAACAAGGCGTCTTCAGCACGAAAGACTGAAGAAGAACAAGATAAAAAAAAGAAACAAGTTAAAACTAAAAAACCAATAAACCCACCACAAAAAAAAATATATATACAATTGGCGCAAACTGATCCACGTAGGGAGAAGATGCTATTATGGAGTTACTTTAGTGAGAACACCAGAGCAACTGAGGAAAAATAAAAAAAACGGAAATTATTTCAAATATTCTGTTGCGAAATAATCCTTTTAAAGGCTATTATTGAAGCAATTCGTTTTGGTCTAGCACGTAAAAGCGGAAAGTTCTTGTCTTGTGGGAAGTTCTATATTGGCAGGACTCACCAACAATTTGTTGAAAGGTTTATTGAACACCGAAATTCAATAGAAAAAACCCTACAATTAAGCAAGCCTCCAGAAACTTTTGTTTCAGCTTTAGCTGAACATATTTGGTTTCAACCAGATCACTTTGTGAAGTATGATGAGGCCTTAGCTATTTCAAATGATAAGGGGTATACACAATGGGCGAGAGAAGCCATTGAAATTGAAAAACATATGTTTGCTAACCTTCCGATAAATAGGGACACAGGTAGTTTAAATATTGACCCAATTTATGATAATCTTCAAAAGATTGAATCAACAGCCAATAAGGGAATTAAGATTATAAATAATCACGACAATACGACATATACGACAATGTTGTCTATGCAAAACCTTATATGCCCCCAGGGCATAACTTACAACCCTTGCCCTGAGGGATGTGGGGGAGTTGTCATCCTCAAAGACCTAATTTCCAGAACTTAAAACTACATTTAATAAAATGGCTGTCTAAAAATTTTGATTGTATTTGCTTGGGGAAAAGATGGGCGTGAGAGGGGGGTTAGTTGCCCTCTAATCACTTTCGAATATTGAAAAGGGCACTAGCCCTTTGAATTTCCAATCGCATAAGCCTTTTTGAAGTTTCTACGACACAGCCTTCTATAAAAACCTTATATGCCCCCAGGGTTTAACTTAAAACCCTTGCCTTAAGGGTTGTCGGGGAGTGTCCTCCTCAAAAACATATTTTCTATCTGAAAATTAAACTACGCTGAGCAAAATGGCTATATAAAAATTTTGATTGGATATGTTTGGGGGAATGATGGGCGTAGGGGGAGGGCTAGTTGCCCTCCAATCACTTTCGGCTATTAAAAAGGGCACTAGCCCTTTGAATTCCTAATCGAATGAACCATTTTTGAAGTTTCTACGACTAGACCCCGGAGCCGCTCTGATGAGGGAAGACCGGTGGCGGCGGGGCCAAAAACAGCACGCCGCGCCACGCCGTCGGTAAGATGTCGGTGGCGCGCCGCCTGTAAGATGTCGACGGCGCGCCGCCGGCGTGATCAATGTTGACCGCAAACATTAATGTTTTCATCAGTCTTTCTCAAATCACATGCTTAAATTTACAACAGATTCGAGTCTATTCATGAGTTCAAAAATTCACAAGTCGCTGGCTGGAAACTGGTCTTCTTCGTTATTCATCAAGAGAAGTAGAAATGTGGTAGAAACGAAACGGCTGGGGCGTTTCAGAACCCTTGCATAACACGAGTAGTTGAATTATCTATTAGTTATGTATTCTTAACATAAATAATTATCAAAATTAGTAGTTTTTTTCATCGAGCATTACTGCATATACAACTTCAAATACCGTATCACAAAATTCGTCAGTTATCTGGGTAAAAACTTTGAATGTAACTTTGTACTTAGAAGCTTAGTTCTTTCATAATGCCCTTTGCCTAAATCTGTTTTGTCCCCTTTAAAAAAGTTGAAATAGTCGACTTTGATATTGATTGTTTTTTTTTTGCTCTTTTGGATTCTTAAAAAGACTTCTTGTCTTAAAAACTGGTTTTTAATTACAATTTTAAAAAAATGCATTTTAAAGTTTTTTGGCTTCCTTATAGAATATGTGTCATGTAGGCAAAGGCTCAACTGCTGCTTTTTTATTACTTTTGGCTGCTCTTTTGGATATTATTCGTTTTTTTTTCCTTTAGGGATTCATTCCAAATTATAAATTGATAAATACCTAATATCAGTCAAATTATAAACTGCATCTAAAAGGAGTAAATTTATCAATTTGAAAAATACATGATGAACACTTCACATGAGAACACTTCAATTACAATGAAATAAAAACACTTAATGGTTTATTCGGTATGAAGAAAAATTAAATGCCAGCTATTTTCTGGTAAAAAATGAAAAGCTCATCCGTTCTAAGTGTAATTAAATGAAATAATATGCAGACTGAAGTAGCTCCAGGAAGACGTTGAGATTTTCATCCTAGTTCGTCACTTTTAATCCAAGTAAAATGTTTGGACACTTAGTATCAGTTATTGAGTTTAAGCTTTGATTTCCAAATGCTCACAAAAATTACCAAATTTAAGAAAGTCGCAACAATAAGTCTCCTGTGGTCAAAATACTCAAAGACTCCTCTTAGATTCCCACCCAGGCTCAAAGCTTCTGCTATGGTCATTTCCATGGAAATCTCTAAAGAGTTTATTTTTAAAATAGCTTTCAAGCGTAGTTAGGGGTATTTAGCCGTTTTTGCTTTTCTTCAAAGCTTTGAAAAAAGTGTTATAATATTCCAAATGTTACATTTGTTATATTTGTGCATATTTTTGGTAATTATTTGTGCGGTGATCGAATTTTTTAAACCACTGTAGATACGTAAGAACGTTGCAACATCTAGTACCCTGAGGTCATAAGATTGTCAAAGACTCCTCCTTGAACCTCCCAAATTGAAAGCTTTTATTGTGACCTGGCCTTTTAATTAACTTGGGCACTGGACCAAGGGTGCCATTGTCACTCGAGCGCAACGTTAGGTGGGGATGTCGATATCGCTTTCGTCACACCAATTCGTTTTAGTGTGAATCTGCCTGGTACTTATGAATGAATGTTTTCAAATTAAACCCGCTTCATCAATAAGCAAAAAAACGGGTTGGACGCATATGCTCCTTTCCCTTTGGAGGATAAAACCATGCAAGTGCTGTATCAAGTAT
>JAQQPU010017941.1:4740-18041 GCA_029168905.1 Artemia sp. Kazakhstan ARC1039
GGGGGGTACAAAATAAACCATAAAACACGCATAAAAATTCCTTTATATTCATTTTTGTTACGTTTTTATGAGTCAGACAAACATTTCGGGGCGCAGGTTCAAACCCCTGCCCCCCTGGACATGGTCTTGAATATAATACACTAACACAGTGTTTCTTAAACTTATTTAGACACTGTACTCCTTTTTACCCAAAGAACATCTTAGATACCCCTTCTGAGTTACCGGTACTAAGTAAACTATAGCTAAAATATATATAAAATTGCAAGTCTAGAGTTAAATTAGGGTTTATTTTTTGTTGGCCGGCCACGTACCCCCAAAAATTTTTTTTGTATCCCCCCAAGGGGTACGCGTACCACAATTTTAGAACCACTGCACTAACATTATAATAATATAAAATAAAATAAAATTGTATTTCTTATCATATATTGACAATATTATTATAATGTATTACAGGTAATTATTTGGCTAGAAAAAAAGCTGTTTTCCTATTTTAGCAATTGAGATAAACAAGCACTTGAACAAGGTCTTGACCTTACTTATCTATCCAATCATCTTGGACAAACAGTATAACCAAGTAAACATGTCCCAATTCGTGCAAAGTTATCACTTATAAATGTAAGTCGTTGTACAACTACAAGCAAAAGCACCTTAAGTCTAAAATATTCCCAGGTGATCACCTCATATTAGGGCTCCTCAGAGGAATACACCCTTGCCAATGTGGGTTTCGGTGTATTAAATTCCTTACCCTAGCAAGTGGCGTTCCTGCAATAAGAATTTGTGGTATCCGCTTGAGTAGTGTCACATGGGAAATATAAGCAAAAAATAACAAAAAATATACCCACCAATTTGAGCTATAATAAGTTACAATAACAAATACGTAATAGCAGACCATAATAACTGTTTAGGCTTGGCTTTAAAGGTCGGGTTTTAACTTCTGAAAGCTGAAATTTTAACAATTTATGTTTTAGACTTGGTTCAAATTAATGCTAAAATCCAATAGATATATTATAAATATCGCCCTACAAAATCACTATTAAATCTACTTCAGTTTAATTTAATCGATGGTCCTTGCTGATATTTCTAACGCTAATAGTAGTCCCTACTACAAATAACAACTCAATGCAGCAGCAAGCCTCCTGAGGATAGCATAACTGCGCACTCTCCTCCACCTCTAGCTTTATAATATTCGGTTTCCTGGAGAAAAATCCATTTTTTTAATTTCTATGTAGTTTTTGAAGCAAAACTTTCTGTCTTCATTCCACTGATGATTCCACTTAGGAAGCTTTTACACTGAAAAGCTCATGACAAAAATGAATTTATCAAGTATGATTTTTGCTAACAACTGAGTTATTTTAATTAGAAGCTTCACAGCTTTGGAAAGTTCCACTTGCTTAAAAAGAAGCTTATGTTGAGATCAGTATTTTTCTTTTTTAAGTCAAACTCAGGGCCTTTGGAAATTATAAAAGGTTGAAAGTTTGAGGGAAGATCATAGAAAACGATCGCGTTTTTTTCTAAATGGCAGTTCAGTTATGCAACCTGATTTCAGGTTGCCGGAATTTGGTATATAAGCAAAGCCTTATCGGACAACAGGTATAAGAAGGAAAATGAACTATAGTGTATACTCCTTTGTAAGCATTGGAATAAAATCCCCCTTTCCCCAAAATAAAATTTATAGCCGCATCGGTCCCACCTCTCTTCCAACAGAAATGTCCCTGAATGTATGTAGTAGGTCTCCCAGCCGTGAGATGAAATAGAGTTGAGTTGCTAAAACTATCACTTAGGAAAATATATTTACACAAAGAAAAGATTCATTCCCTTTAACCAAATTTTTACCTGTCCCCATGCGTAGTCCAATATCGATTTTTTCCACCAATGTGATTTTTACCAAATTTGAATTGATTTTTACCCAATCTGATATTTCCTTCGAAAACAATGTTTAAGTTTATGAATTATGCGAGCATGTTTTGCTAATATATTTGAAACTTTCTCAATATGATCTTTAAATGAAATTGAGTATGATCTTTAAAGTGATTCATCAACAATAATACCAAGGTATCGAACACTTGAAGTCCTCCATATTACAAGGCCCCCAGCTTCAACTGAAGATATCCATAGATGATAATTAGCAGACCGTCCAAAAATTACGGAATTTGACTCATAATAATTAATAGCAATCTTATTCGACCTCATCTTATTTCAAAAGTTCAGTCGTTTTTGCACACACAATTCGTACTATATCATCAGCAAACATCAGGAGCGAAACATTAATCTATTTATCTGTAAGCTCTGAAACCTTATCCACAAGTGACCGAAGAGAAGAAAAAATATCATTAACATAAATCAAAAATAATAAGGGGCCAAAAATAGACCCTTGGGGTACACCTTATCTAATTAGCAATGGTTGAGAAATTGAGCCAGATGTTTTTATTCTTTGTAAATGACCAAAAAGGAAACTAATTATCAAATTGAGAAATCTTCCATTAACTCCATACCTTTGCAACTTTTCAACAAGTATAGAATGATCCCGTGTATCGAAAGCTTTATTGCTGTCTAAAAAAATCGTTGTAACTCGGTAGCCTTTACCAAGAACTTGATTTATACAACTAGTTAAATATGCTATTGTCTGTTCCGTATTCACTATTTCAGACATTTTTCTAATGCTCTCTGCTTTAGCTGCTCGGATCGGTCTTCTCATATTTGATGGGCGCGGTTGTTAATTTTCTGCCATTGTGAATTTACTTTTTTCGGGTCTTCCTCTTAATCTTGTCAAGTTTGATGATTCAGGTAATTGGGCAAAATTTTTTCTATGTTCAAACGACTCATCATTTTTAACAATTTTAAATTTGCGTTCTTTGGAACGTCCTATAGGCATTTTTTTTATTGTCACTCAAAATTAACAATAAAAAAGTAAGAATTCCATGCTATATTTCACTTAGTATTTTATACTTAGTTATGTGTTATACTTAGTAATATACTTAGTTATACTTAGTAATCTGGTCTAATTTTTCGAAGTTAACGTGCATGACTAATAAACTGTTTGAAAATTTCGAGGGTTTTAAGCAGTTTTTTGCAGTTCTATATAGAATAAGTTTTATTTTTAAACTTCAAACAAATTAATTTTTGTTGTGTTTACTCACTGTGATTCTTGCTGTTGCTTGTCTTCTAACCGCATATTTCTTTGCTCTTCACTTTCGCTTTTGATCCATTGTAAGATTTGTGAACCTCGTTGTCGCAACTCTTCTAACTGCATATTTCTTTCTTTTTAATTTATTTATCATTGCTTCAGACATCATTTCAATGACTTTGCTTTAGCTTTTCGGATTGGTCTTGTCACGTTTGATGGTTCAGGTTGTTCCTTTCAGCCATTGTGATTTACGTTTGCAAAAAATTTACTTTGGCGCAAGAGCGGATCCAGGATTTATTTTCGGGGGAAGGGGGGTTACAAATTTTTGACTCAGTTTTCGACTAATTTTACTGATTTTTACCTAGGTTTTGCTAATTTTCGACTTATTTTCGACTCGGTCAAAAATTTCTGGGGGGAAGGGGGGTTCAAACCGGGTAACCCCCCCTGGATATGGCCTTGCTTTGGAGAAACACGAGAAAGTGACGAAAAATAAAACCCAACTGAAAACTACTCAAGAATTTGATTGGGCATGAGTTGTTTCCATGGCTGAAGATGCAGCCTGCCTGTCAATTCAACTTTTATTAAGACGACTAGTTAATCTTTATTGTCTATGAGAAGGAATGTTTACCAGACACCTAAGCTGAAGTTTTTTCCTCATTGTGCTCAATTATGCGAAAAAATTATTTGAAAATTACGGTAAGAAGTACCCAGAACTTAATGAAATTCAGAGTTTCAGGAAGGAACTGGTCCCTGAGGAACCCCTGCTTACGTTCCAGATTTGTTTTAAGTCTCTTTTTTATTAAATTATTTTGAATAAATTCTACACACTATTTATCACCATTGCTGCACAGGTTCATGGCACGGAAGCAGAGCCAGGAATACGTTGGATGGTAAATGCCTGAAAAATCTGCTGTGGTTCCTTTGCAGTTTCCATTTGCTATCTCCTAGGACTAGCCCTCATATTACTTCCCTGCTCATTTTCCTAAAAACAAATAGAAAAAAAAACACTTAGACATGCTGAAAAAGCAAAGACAACAATTTTGAATGAACATATTGCTATATAAAATTGGTATTACTAAAACATACATTTACATACATTATGACACATTTACGTAGTATGTTTTGATTTTATACGGTAGATAACGCTCAAAGGAAGGAGACTACACCTCGATTTGCAGTGAACAAATCCAATAAATTAAAATTTACAAATAATTCAAATACATGAATTATAGTTCATATAAATCAAAATAACAAATTTAAGTTTATAAAATTTCTGAACATGAAAATGTTGATAAAAACAAAATAATTTTTTGAATTTTCTTTCAATATCTACTTGTTTTTGAGGTTTTACGATAACAAAAATGGCAAAAAATTTTCAGTAATCATAAAAAATGTATGAAAACCTATTACTTTTGAGGATTTTGCTTCTTGGGATAAATTGCTGCCAAAATATTGTATGTCCGTACCGGCAATACTGCTTAAATGTCATTGGAAATGGTTTTTTTTTGTACTTGTAATATTACTTGTCACTTCAGTCAACAATAAAGGATTCGGTTTTAACCGGGCTATGAAAGGTCTTTGCTTTTATCCTATGTGTGGAGATAATGGAGAAGATATCTTTCAGTCCATCTGCCGGTGTAGAGCATGACTCGTGAAAGAAATTATTTAGGTTGGCGATTTTTCAGTTCTTTGAGAGATTTATGTGGTCAGAAAGAAATGTACTTTGAACATTAAAAGCTAAGGATGTACATGGAGCTGTCAGTTGAACACGAGGAGATATCATTGCCGATGATTTATATTGTTGTAATTTTCTTATCTCTTGTTGTATATGTATTATTTACAGAGACGTATATATTTATTTGTTGTTGCAGCCAAATCTGTCTTGTAACTGTTAAAAACAACTTAATGACTCTGTAGGGTGTTAAAAACACCTTACAAACTCTGTGTTGTAACAGAGTAATTTGTTTCTTAATTTGTTATATTCGTATAGAAATAATTAAAGTTATTTTTTGTTAATTTGTTTAACTGTTAATTTTATAATTATTTATTGTTTCTAAATTGTTTTTTTCTTCATTTTTTTTTGCTGTTTTTAAACCGTACAAAAATACAAATAAAACTAGCTTTAAAATTATCATTAAGTTGAAATTAAATTAAGTTTTAATAAGTAAATAAATCATAACATTAAATTAAATCGCTAATTAAATTGAAAACAAATTGAGTACGTAGGCTGCCATATCAAATTAACCAAAAATGTGTTCATTCAGTTTTTTTTATTCTGATTTTTTTTAAAAGAATATTAAAATCCAATATTGATAATTGATAAAACAAATATTGAAATAGATAAACAAAAAAAGGTTATTGATTTCACAATTAAATTTAAAGTCTGCAAGTGAAATAAAAAATTGTGATCTCCATTACAGCAGACGACCCTGCAAAAGTGTGTGGCATAAGAATTGATTAGAGTTTCTCTACAATAAATTAGGAAAATATAAAGTAAAAAAGAACATACAAAGAGAATAGCCCCCTTCCCAATTGGGGCCCAAAGAAATTGGGAGCATCAAATTGGCTCATTGCCAAGTAGGGTTCATCTTAACATGGTATTAGTTTGAGGGTAAAATTAGAGAGAATGAAAGAGAGGGTGAAAAAGAGAGAAATGCATGAAAAAAGTGAAAAAAGCGAAAAAAGAGACAATGAATTGAGTTTTCATATGTGATATTTCAGGATAAAAAAGCCAAGGAGAGCGAAGAAGAAAATTACGTAAATCATATAGAGAGAATGAAAGAGAGAGTGAAAAAAGAGAGAACTGCAGGAAAAAAGTGGAAAAAGAGAAAAAAAATGAGAAAAAAGAGAAAATAAATTCAGTTGTCATATGTGATATTTCAGAAAAGTAAAAAGTGTGAAAAAAGAGACAATTAATTGAGTTATCACATGTGATATTCCAGGACAAGAAAATCGAGGACAGGGAAGAACAAAACGACGTAAATCTAAGGGAGAGAAATGAGAGAATAAAAGAGAGAAATGCGAATATTTTGGCCATGATCTCTGCTCAACCTTCTTCAGTGCCAGAAGAATAATAAAAAATATTAGTAGAACTCCACAGAACGCCTTAAGAAGATAAACCTTATAAAATTAGAGATAAAATAGAAGAGCCCCTTTACTCAACATCGCTGAAAAAGCAACTCTTTTTTATTGTTTTTTCAAGCTTAGTCAATGTATTCTTGTAAATTATAGACAGTAGGATCTCAGAAATTATTTTTGTTTCAGGATGGGCGCCTCCTTCCTGAAGATAAAAGGTCAAATCGTTGGACTTTGCAGATTGACAAAGTCCGAATCGAGGACTCAGGAGAGTATTTATGCGTGGCTAAAAACCCCCTTGGTTCTTCAAATGCTACTTTTCTCGTTGAAGTCACAGGTAAGCTTTCCATTAAACATTGATATCGGTGCAAAGGTAAACTACCCATTGATCCAACTAAAGCCTCGTTTTCAGGCATCGCACATTCAGCACGGAGCTCGACTCGGGCTGTGCAGATTATCGCTTTGACTTCTGTTTCCAGCGCGTGCGAATGTCTTCTCAGCACCAATGTTCAACCATGCTACTCTGGTGCGTTGCAATTTTCAGGAAACCGTGTCCAACACGCTTGTAACCCGTGAGATGAAAACACTTAAAAGTTTTTCTGGGTTGTACACGGAGAACCTGAAAATGATATTTGTCGAACACGCTTCAAACTTCCACTGGTACAAAAGTAAACTACAGCTAGAGAAAGATTCGAACCAAACGAAGTGGTTCAACCAACATGAAAAAGTGATATAATTGTATCACTATATTATATCCTATAAGTATATTTTTTTACTGTTCAACTTTAGAAAAAATGCAATTTTTCCAAAATGATGCATTAACTGTTCTAATATTGATTCAATTGTGGGAATAAAATAAAATCTTTTTATTTAATTATCCTTTCGAATACTCAAGTAGAACCACGTAAAATGATTGAAGTTTTTGTTTCCCATATTAAAAAAAAAAAAAATCCAGTTGGGTACTAAAATTGAACTACGCTTTTATTTCAGATATATTTTCTTGTATTAATACTATTTTTGGTCCATGCCCATTAATTTGTTTCAGTGTTAATGTAGGAGATTCTTTTTGTTATTATTGCGCTTGATATGACAATATGAGATAGAACCACAGGCTATACTTTAAATATATTCAAATTTTTTTGACTAGAAACAGCTTTAATTATACTAAAGCAAGTTATGTTTATAAAGAAAACAGAAAAAAAAACTAAATTTATTGAAGCTGTAAATAACTATAATGAAATTGGATTTGGAATTTGGAAAAGGTTTCGCACTATAATGTGATCAGAATCGTGCGTTGATGGGTTTACGTCTGTGCTATATTTTCGTAAACCAGTGAAATTATTCTTTAAACGTATGTCTGATAAAATTCCAGATAACTTGGTTAAAAAAAAATATTATTCACTCTTCTGTGTTTCTTTGTGAATTTTAAACCCAGTGAAAAGAACAAAATTTATATTTCATCTGACGTGCTTTACCTGAGTGAAACGTCAAGCCAGTGGAAATAGCGAAAGGGCTTTGAGTCACACGATTTTACGATTAAGCCCCCTGTTTTCTGTGTACCACCATAACGTTGCCATTTTATCATATTTAAAGGACAGAAAAGTAGAGTTAATGGCTGTGTTCCCGGTGGAAATTTTAATTTAATTCATATTTATTTCAAAGTTAATGCAAACTAACTGCGAACTTGTAACAGTTTTATTTTAATATGCAATGAGTTAAATTTAAAATATGAGTATTAATGTCTTAATACTCATGAATTCTTGTTAGGTTGGTCATTTGCCTCCATTTTACCCGATTTGATAATGATTTTGCAGAAGTTAATGCACTAAAGGCGGTAGTTAACCTTGTTGACGAAAACTTCAGTGCAAAATTTAATACTAGGCTAATTTCCGATCGATCCATCTGTTAATTTGCTCTTACCTGGAACGAAAAATTTAATTTTTATTATATGCTATTAACTATTTGTTGAACCTGCAATGCACCCTCTGTTAGGGACATTCAACCTTTCGATTTATTAAACTAAAATAGTGAACCTTCAATTTGTTTTCTGAGAAATTGTTGAAAACTATTTGATGAAAACCAGACTAGCATTTATCCGCTTGACGAGCCATCTGAGCTCTTCGTATTTGTATATAGCCTACATTATAGGCTATAATTGTAAATAGCCTATGTAAATCAAGACCAAGAAAGTTCAGCCTGAAATACAGAAGTGTTTGCGAAATATATCTTGCAAAATGATAAAGAAGACACACATTCTTCTGGAATATATTGCTTTTGTGTATTATTCTACGTCAGACAAACTGCAGAGATTAATGCTTTCTTACACAAGCCCTGTCTAGGTAAGAAAAATGAATTGTAAGCCAAAACATATGTCTGAATGGTCTTACGCAGGGCCACAAAGAGAGTGCCATGAAGGGGGGTAGAACCCTAATGCTCTTGGGTATCAGAAAAGTCGGAGATCGGCTCAGGTCGTAAGTAATATCTACTTTTGTAATAGTATATAATCGCAATTTTTATTTTACCTTAAAAAGTTTGAGTTATAATAAGTTTTCAAAAAAACGAATTGGATCAGCCAGGCTCATGCTTAAAAATATTTTACTGATATTTTTTCTCCTCCCCCCTTCTCATTAGATATTAAGATTATTACAATTTGTCCTCTGATTTCCATAATTTTTGGCATATTGAGCCATTTTACCTTTTTTTTCTCCCCCTCCCCAAATACCTGTGGAACCCTCTAAAATAATTGCCTATGCACGTGCCTGAAGTAGGTATTAGTTTAAATATATTTATAATAGTTCGCTGAAATATTATTTTAATCAAACTGTTCTTAATCTTATCTGCTGAAAATTCAGGTAATTTTTTTTTAAGCCGCAAAAAATTGTCTAAGAAATGGAAAACCAACTTTTTTTTTGTTTCTCGCAGTATGTTGATAATTTGATTGGAAGACCTCTTTTCACAAAATTCTTTCAAAGATCTATTATCTTAATGGATTTTTATTGTAACAAAAATAATTTTTTATTTAAAAGAGATTATACCAGGGTAAAAAATAACTGTTACTAGTTAGGTTAAAAAAAACTAGGTCTTTCAAGTTTGTCCAATATTTTATATTGTTTCATGCTTCCATAGTTGAATTGAAATTTTAAGGATTGACTATTTGACATTTTTTTTAATAAAATATTTTAACTATTTGACATTTTTATACCCTATTCGCTTAAACTAAATAAGGATTATTTACAGTTCGATCCGTTTTCTTCTGCCTAATTTAACTTCAGTATCTTAAAAGCATATTTAACTTAAAAGTTAAACAGTAGTTCTACTGAGTTATGTAATTAACCAAGTTAACTTATAAAATTAAATCTCAAAATTTTTATCGGGTGACTTTGGGAACAAAAAAATAAGCGTGGGAGGGGGCCTAGTTGCCCTCCATTTTTATTGGCCACTTAAAAGGGGCACTAGAACATTTAATTTCCGTTCGAATAAGCCCTCCCGTGATATTCTAGGACCACTGGCTCCATACGATCTCCCCTTGGATAAAACAAAAACCAAAAATACTGCAAAAAAAAACAACAAATAAATACGCATCTGTGATCTTTCTTCTGACAAAAAATACAAAATTCCACATTTTTGCAGATAGGATCTTGAAATTTCTATAGTAGGGTTCTCTGATACGCTGAATTGAATGGTGTGATTTTCATTAGAGTTCTTAGACTTTTAGGGGTTGTTTTCCCCTTTTTTTGAAAATAAGGCAAATGTTTTCAGGCGCGTTACTTTTGATGGGTAAAACTAAACTTGATGAAACTTATATATTTGAAATCTGCATAAAAATCTGATTCTTTTGATGTTTTTATTTGTATCGAAATTCTTTTTTCTAGAGTTGCGGTTACTAATGAGTCGGGTCACTCCTTACTTACACTTCGTTACCACGAACTGTTTGATTCGTTACCACGAACTTTTTGAAACACGTTAATCTTTATTTTTCCTGCATGACAGGTGGACAAGCCCTTCTTCAACACCTTGCTCTTCACGCTACAGTTATTAGTATATTTTAAGAGACCGTGGAAACAGGAAACCGTGTCCAACACGCTTGTAACCCGTGAGATGAAAACACTAAAAAGTTTTTCTGGGTTGTACACGGAGAACCTGAAAATGATTTAAGACGATCAAAAATACAAATTTGCACACTTTCAAACAGTTCGTGGTAACGAACTGTAAGTAAGGAGCGACCCGGCTCAATGGTAACCGAAACTCTAGAAAACGGTATTTTGATACAAATAGACGCTCTTATCTACAAAAATGTGGAATTTTGCATTTTTTGCCAGAAGAAAGATCACGGGTGCGTGTTTATTTGTTTGTTTGTTTTTTTTCCCCAGGGGTGATAGTATCGACCCAGTGGTCCTAGAATATCGTGGGAGGGCTCATTGGAATGGAAATTGAAAGTTCTAGTGCCCTTTTTAAGTGACCGAAAAAATGGAGGGCATCTAGGCCCCCTCCCACGCTCATTTTTTCCCAAAGTCACCCGATCAAAATTTTGAGATAGCCATTTTGTTCAGCATGTTCGAAAATATTATAAGTATGTCTTTTAGGATGAATTAATACCCCGAAGTTCCCAGGGGGAGGGCTGAAAGTTATGAACTTTACCCAATGTTAACATACAGTATTGGTTATTGGGAAGTATACAGACGTTATCAGGGGAGATTTTTTCTGGTAGTGGGGGGGGGGGGCGGAGGTTAAGTGGGAGGATCTTTCTATCAAGGAAGTTTTCATGGGGGAAGGGACATTGCTATGAAGGAGACGCCGGACTTCCCAGCATTATTTAAAAATAGATCAGAAATTAAATATAAAAAAACAAGTTTTTCAGCTGCAACAGCAGCAACATCAAAACTTTGAACGAACAGAAAATATTACATATATGATTGGGTTCACCCCCTAGTCAATACCTCGCTCTTTAAGCCAAAGATTTTTTAGTACTTTCATAAGAGCTATTTATTCTAAGTAACGGCCTTTTTGATTAAGCGGCCATTTTTAAAGAATCTGAACAAAAGTCGAACTTTAGCTTAAAGAGCGAGGTATTGACTAGGGGGCAAACCCCCTAATATACGTATTAAAAATATATGAATATAGAAGTTCGTTACGTAAGTTAATTCGTAAGTTACGTATATTTATTACTAATAAAAACGTTCGTAAATAAAAATAAACAAGTTTCGAGAAAGCCATTTAACCAAATAAAAGTAAAATTAATATGCAAATTTTGTTTTAATTATTCATGCACGGTGAGCCAAAATCAAAACCTGCATTAATTCAAAAACGTTCACAAATTAAATAAAAAAACAAGTTTTTTAAACTGAAAGTAAGGAACGACGTTAAAACTTAAAACAAACAGAAATTATTCCGTATATGAAAGGGACTGTCCCCTCCTCAGCGCCTCGCTCTTTACGCTAAAGTTTTTTATTGTTTTAAAAAATAAAGCTGTGAGACAGAGTCAAACTTTAGCGTAAAGAGCGAGGGGTTGAGGAGGGGAGAGCCCCTTTCATATACGGAATCATTTCTGTTCGTTTTAAGTTTTAACGTCGTTCCTTACTTTCAGTTAAAAAAAACTTGTTTTTTTTAATAGCAGATATGAGCTTGAAACCTATACAATAAGGTTTTCTGATACGCTGAATCTGATAGTGTGATTTTCATTAAGATTCTCTCACTTGTAGGGGATGTTTCTCCCCTGGTTCAAAAATCAGGTAAATTTTCTCATTCTCGTAGCCTTTGTTGAGTAATACTAAACTTAAAGAAATTTATATATTTAGAAACAGCATTATTAGCCCATTCTTTTGATATATTTATTGACAACAAAATTCCGTTTTTTAAAGTTTCTATTGAGCCGTATTTAAAGTTTCATTGCTATTGAGCCGTATCGCGTGTTTTTGTTATTGTTTTTTATTACGTTTATGTTATTACGTAAATGAGGGAATTCTCCCCCTAGTGAATATCTTGCTCTTTACGCTAAAGTTCGAATTTTGTTCGAATCACATATGCCTGAATCACAAAGGCCGTTTAATTAGAAAAGATAGCTCTTTTGAAAGTACAAAAAAAAAAACTTTAGTGGAAAGAGCGAAGTATTGACTAGCATATACGTAATAATTTCTGTTCGTTTTAAGTTTTAATATTGCTTCTTACTTTCAGTTGAAAAAACTTGTTTTTTTATTTAATTTCTGGTCGTTTTTTAGATAATGCTGGGAATTCCGGCGTCCGCTTCATAGAAATGTCCCTTCCCCCAATAAAACATCCTCCATGGAAATATCCTCCTACGTAACCCCCTCCTCTGACCCCTCACCAGAAAAAAATCCCTCCTGAAAACGTCTGTATACTTCCCAATAACCAATACTATATGTAAACAATGGGCAAAGTTCGTAACTTGCAGCCCTTCCCCCGAGAACTGTGGGAGATTAAATCATCCACAAAGACATATTTATTAGATTTCCAACTATGCTTAACAAAATGGCTATCTCAAAACTTTGATTAGGTGACTTCAGGAAAAAATGAGCGTGGGAGGGGACCAAGTTGTCCTCCATTTTTTGGTCACTTAAAAAGGGCACTAGAACTTTTAATTTCCGTTCGAATTTCCGTTCCGTTCTCACAATATTCTAGGACTACTGGGTCGATATGATCACCCCTGGAAAAAAAAAATAAACACGCATCCGTGATCTTTCTTCTGGGATAAAAAAAAAAATCCACATTTTTGCAGATAGGAGCTTGAAACATCTACAGTAGGAGTTTCTGTTACGCTGAATCTGATGGTTTGATTTGTGGTTTTCATTAAGATTCTATGAATTTTAGGGGGTGTTTCCCCCTTTTTTCGGAAATAAGGCAATTTTCTCAGGCGCATAACTTTTGATAAATGAGATTAAACTTGATGAAACTCGTATATTTGAAATCAGCATAAAAATCTGATTCTTTTGATGTATTTATTGGTATTAAAACTCCGTTTTTTAGAGTTTTGGTTACTATTGAGCCGGGGTCGCTCCTTACTTTACAATTCGTTACCACAAACTGTTTGATAGCGAAAATACTTTAAGTCACAAGATTTGTACGATTAAGCCCCCTCTTTTTCTTT
>JAQQPU010017943.1:7433-18038 GCA_029168905.1 Artemia sp. Kazakhstan ARC1039
TCAATTTGCAATTAAATGAGCCCTTTTTGAAGTTTATACGACAACGCTTTCTATAAAAACCTCATAGATAGATAGATAGATAGATAGATCGTGTATTTCCAAAGCCCAAAAGCTATATACACAAAAATTTATGAAAAATAAAGAAATCACAACAGAAAAAATTACGAAACACACAGAAACATAATACATAGCCAAAAATACCTAATGGTAATTTATCGAAAAAATAAATCTAATTCCATATAATAATTAATTGTAAAAACTTTTCCTTATTTTTAATCCAATTTTCTGTGTACGCACTAATACGTAATATTGTGGTTGGATTACTATTTTGTAAAATACCAGGAAGCAGCAATACAATCCCATGTAAGTATTTTCCCCTTAAATCGGAGACCATTTTTGAAGCTTTTAAGATAAAAGTTTCTACAAAAACCTTATATACCCCAAGGACATAGCTTACAACCATTTTCCTTAGGGCTATGAGGGGGGGTTGTCATTTTCCAAAGACATATTTCCAGAGATTCAATTACATTGAACAAAATTGACACATCAAAATGTTGATCAGAAATTTTTAGGGAAATGATGGGCGTGGAGGGAGGGGAGGGGCATTCGCCCATCGATAACTTTTGACTATTAATACTGGCACTAGCCCTTTCAATTTGCAATTAAATGAGCCCTTTTTGAAGTTTCTACGACAACGCTTTCTATAAAAACCTCATAGATAGATAGATAGATAGATAGATCGTGTATTTCCAAAGCCCAAAAGCCATATACACAAAAATTTATGAAAAATAAAGAAATCACAACAGAAAAAATTACGAAACACACAGAGACATGATACATAGCCAAAAATACCTAATGGTAATACATCGAAAAAATAAATCTAATTCCATATAATAATTAATTGTAAAAACTTTTCCTTATTTCTAATCCCTTCTCTGTGTACGCACTAATACGAAATATTGTGGTTGGATTACTATTTTGTAAAATACCAGGAAGCAGCAATACAATCCCATGTAAGTATTTTTCCCTTAAATCGGAGACCACAGGGCACTTTCGGAGAAAATGGTCCAAATCTTCGTCCTCATCTCTACAAAGGGAACACACATACCGATCTTCAGGATCAACTATAGGCAATTCGCCCTAAGCTGAATCCATCGACATAAACTCATATCCGGTAAATTAAATTTAAAATAAATTTCCTCTCCAAGACTAGGTTTAGCCTGATTATAATGATTCAATGTAGTAGAATTTAAAACCAGCCCTTGCCAATACTGAATTTCTTGACCCTCTAAGATAAATCGTACCTGGCTTACTAAATTTGCTGGTAGATCACAGGAACCAAGACCATCATTCCATAAGTAAGGCATTCCACTATTTCTAGTAATGACCTAATTTGGGACATGCTCCAGGTTGTAAGTTATGCCCAGGGGGCATATAAGGTTTTTATAGAGGGCGTTGGCGTAGAAACTTAAAAAGGACTCAAAGTGATTGGAGGGCAACTAACCCCACTCTCACGCCCATCATTTCCCCAGCACATCCAATCCAAATTTTGAGATAGCGATTTTCTTCAACGTAGTCTTTGAGGGTTACACTTCCCCCACAGCCCTCCAGGCAAGGGCTGTAAGTTATGCCCAGGGAAATATATGGTTCTAATGGAAGTTATGCTCATAAAAACTTCAGAGGGGGCTCATTTGATTGAAATTTGAAAGTTCTAGTTCAATTTTTGAGAGCCAAAAAAAATTGGAGTGTAACTAGCCCCCCCCCACGTCCCTTTTTCCCAAAATGTATCCCATAAAAATTTTGAGATATCCATCAAGTTAAAAATTGTTCAAAAGTTAGATAAAAAAACTCAAGTTTCGAAATAACACCCCAGGGTCCAGAGGAAGAGTCAAGAGATTCAAGGGCAACTAGCCACCCGCCACGCCATTTTTTCCAGTTTTTTGAAAATTGTTCAAAGTTCTGATTACAAAAACTCCGGTGTCGACACAGGGCCCGGGGTTAGTCCTTGTATGTTATGCCCTGGGGCATATATGGTTTTTATGGAAGGGATAATCGTATAAACTTCATAGAGGGCTCATTTGGTTGGGAATTAAAATTTATTGGTTTTTTTTTTAATGCTTTAAGAACGACTGCTGAAACACAATATTTTTTTAAGTACTAAAAAACTGAAGCGCGAAGACCAAGGCGTTGAGGAGGGGTAAACTCATCCTCGCATTTGGATTTTTTCTCTCTGCATTAGGTTTTAACGTTGTTCCTTACTCTCAGTTAAAAAAAAAAATATTTTATTCCTGGTATGGTTTCATACCAAATTGCTGAAATAAATACCTTGTTTTCGGGCTTGAGAAACAGAGCAACAAAGTTAATGCAATATAAAATTTAAAGTAACAGAATGTCAGAGCATTTTTCAGCATTTTTTTTTTTTTTTACTTTAAAACAATTTTAAAGTTCTTAAAAAAATTAATATTCTGTATGATAAAATTTTAGGGGAATTGGTATATCCTTGAAAGAACAGCAAATAATGATGGATGCTATAAGGTGGAACAGTATACCTGGAACAGAGAGTCTAGGATATAACAGTCACATACATAGGAATGAAATTGATGAGGCTAGTAAGAAATTTTCAAAGAGTATAGAAGAATTATAATATTCTATAATTATAAGTATAGAATTAGAATTATAATATAAAACTCAAAATTTTCAAAAATTCTAGTCGCCATCGTAAAATGGCAATCATCATTTTCAAAGTTTATCAGTGTTTGAAATCTTGCTAATTCATATCCTTTTCGATTAATAAATTCTTTTTATTTTAATTATGGGTCAAGTTAGCGCAGTGATCTAATAATTGGGATGTCTTATTTGCATGATTGCTATCAAGAATAGGTTTTTAAGTCAGTTTAGTAGGAATTAAGTAATTAGTCAGTATATAGTAAGCCAAGTGATAACTTTATTAAAGAATACTGAAAATATGTTCATTAGTTTAATCAAAGGGCTTTTTGGCCTAGACATTTAGGAAGGCCAAACAAATATACCGAAAAAAAACTGTTGAAAACAATATAGATGTGTATCCACCAGTGTACAATGAACACAATAAGAACATGACAGGAGAATCCTCTCGAAATGTTTATATTAGTTTTTTTTACAGGCCTTTTTTGCTTAAATATTAGGAGAGGTGAAAGTGAAACCGCTGTAGGCGAACTATCATAAAATTAAGCAAAAACATATGATACTAAAATGTTTAAGAAGGTTTAGCTTTCTTTTTAAAGGATAGTTGGCTTTGGGAACCAATAAATTCTTATTGTTTGTTTTTACGGACGAAAGCTTGTTAATTTCTACGAGTTTGCTTTTCTTATCTTCCAAGTGTAAAATTATCACTAATCGCTATAAATAAATGAAATTTTGTCCTGATTCTTTAAGAACGACTCCCGAAACACAAGGGTCGTTACTTAGAACAATAAAAACTTTTTTAGAAGTAATAAAAAACTTTAGCGTAAAGAACGAAGTGTTGAGAAGGGGGCAATCCCCTTTTTACGCGTAATGATTTCTGTTCCTTTTAATTTTTCCTTTATTTCCTTTCTTTCATTAAAAAAAACTTGTTTATTTTATTTAATAAAATAAAAAAAAACAAGCTTTTTTAACTGAAAGTAAGGAGTAACATTAAAACATAAAATGAACAGAAATTATTCCGCATATGAAAGGGGATGTCCCCTCCTCAACGCCTCGCTCTTTACCCTAAAGTTTTCTATTGTTTTAAGAAGTAGAGTTTTGAGAAAGAATCAAACTTTAGCGCAAAGAGCGAGGCATTGAGGAGGGTACAGCCCCTTTCATTTACGGAATAATTTTTGTTTGTTTTAAGTTTTAATGTCGCTCCTTACTTTCAGTTAAAAAAAAACTTGTTTTTTTTAAAATTAATTTCTGAATGTTTTTTAATCAACACAGGTTTTGATTTTGGCTCACCGTACATGAATAATTAAAACGAAATCTGCACATTAATTTTAAATATTTTTGGTTAAATGGCTTTTTCCAAAGTTGTTTAATTTTATTTACGAACGTTTTTACTAGTAATAAATATACATAACTTACGAATTAACTTACGTAACGAACTTCTATTTTCATATATTTTTAATACGTATATTAGGGGGTTCGCCTGCTATTCAATACCTAGCTCTTTACGCTAAAGTTCGAATTTTGTTCTAATTCTTTAAAAATGACCCCGTAATCACAAAGGCCGTTAATTAGAATAAATAGCTCTTATGAAAGTATTAAAAAATCTTTGGCTTAAAGAGCTAAGTATTGACTAGGGGGTGAACCCAATCAGTTGCGATTTGGCATTCATTCAGTGCGGAGACGAAATAAAATCTATAGTGATACTCTGCTTAAAAGAGTTATAAACCAGTTTGACAAGATTTATAAACCTTTTAATTGTGGTATATGATTTAACATTGGATTCAAAAGAAGATTGACGAATATAATCTACCACCTGTTCTGTTTGAAACTGGGGGGCCGTACAAGTTACGAAGTAGCCCCCCTTGCGCGGAAGTCCTCGTTTCATGTTTAATAGAAAGTTAAGCTAATAATTTTCCATTTTATAATAGAAAAAGGATGGAAGGACAGTCTATAGCATTTGCCCTTGAAGAGATAAAAAAGGCAGTGTTCGAAATCCCTAGCCTGTCGAAGAGTATCGATGACGTTAAACTAAGCCTAGCAAGTATTGAAGCTAAAATGAAAGAGTTTAACGTTAAGCAAACGGAGACAGCTCAAGAATTGACAACCATTCGAGCAGAGCTGGAAGTATCCCGTAAGAGAAATATGCGGCTTTAGAAAGAAATAAAACAGACAAATTTGATGTTTTATAATTTTCCCCAGCCCCCTATATCGAATACAACCCTGTTAGATGATATAATTGCGCTAATCAGTAATACTGTGCCAAGCTTAAAAGTGTCAAAGTGGGAATTCAGGGATGCTGTTCGTTTAAGAGGACCACAAAACCCACGCCCTATTTTAGTAAAGTTCAATTCCAAAGTTACACGAGACATTTTGTTGCGGAATGCGAACCTTTTCAAACAAAAGGAGATATCAGTAGCGCCAGATTATACGCCAGAAGAACGCGAGGCTCGTACGGCCCTAAAACCTTTGTTATCCCAAGCTATAAGCAAAAAGAGAATTGTGAAGCTACGCGGAACTAGATTATGCATAGACAAACAGACGTTTGTTTATGACTTTGAGAGAAAAACAGTGCTGGAAATGGCGGAGCCGACTATGGAAAAACAAACTCATAATAAAGATAGTAGCACAAAAAACCATATCCCGAGAAGATCTTATATGCGATCCCCGTCAAGCGATAGTGATTCAGATCCTGAAATTGAAAGCATCTCAAACAGCGATTCAGATACAACGATCATAGAAAAGCCGGCTGCGGTACTAGACCCTAACATTCCTAGTGGAAACTACGCGAAAAGTGATAGGTCGAATGGAAAAAGGGTCCTGGACATGATTATAAGCCCAAGCAACGATAGTAAGCAGGATCAAAGAAATGTGAGACCAAATAAAGGACCAAAATCGGAAAAGAAACGAAAAAGTCATAGTCCGAAAAAATGTGGCCAAACTCTAGCAGAACGACCACCATTTGTCATAGGATAGGGAAACAGCCATATACAGAAACTATCAGCTATTACGTGGAATGTACAGGGTCTAAGTAGTAAAAGAGATGTGTGTTTAAATAGTTCATTTTTGGATTCACAAATAACTTGCTTAGTTGAAACATGGTTATTGCCAGTAGAGGAAATATCAGTGTTTGGTTATGTTGTTTTTCGTGTAGATAGAAGGACATCAAGGAATTCCAGGAACTATGGAGGAATAATAGTGCTAGTCAAGCAACATAAATTTTCTAGTTTAAGTCGTTTGCCAAGCATGTCTGAGAATTTGATATGGTTACGTTTGAATTTTTTGGGGAAGTGGTTTATATTGGGGTGTGTTTATATTTCACCAGAAAATAGTTCATATTGTGAAGAGGATACTTGGGCAATATTAGAGGAAGAAATTATTCTTATTAGATCTCGGTATAAAGGAGATTCAGTGTTATTAATAGGTGATTTAAACGCTTACACTGCTGAACAACCAGAACTAAATATGAATTTTGTTTCAGATGATGAGGACGACCCTGTAGCGGGGATCATTTCTTCAATGTATTTTATACCACGAATGAACCAAGATCGAAAAAGGAGAGTTAACTCATGGGGGAGGAAACTGCTTGCACTGTGTGGAGGTTCTGGTTTGGCAATTGGTAATGGGAGATTTGGTGAGGATGGTAGCTTAGGTGAGTACACTTGTATTTCTGGACCTTGCTTTAGTTTGATTGATTATATATCGGTTGACACTGGGCTCGAAATTGAATCCCTAAATGTGAAAGTGATACATCGAACAGGATCGGACCACTTTCCAGTTAAAGTAGAGTATATTATTTCTAGAAGGGAATATTGTTCGGTTGAGAGGAGTAATGAGGAGAGGTATGTGAATAAAGAAACGAGGAAGAGAAAGGAGCTAGCAATTTTACCTCCTAGAATAAATTGCAATTGGTCACATGAACAATGGGCACTGGTCCATGAGGAATTAATTAATGACCCCATAGCTAAAGAAATAGACCATCTGAAGTATGAGGCCGAGGTACCGAATGCCGACCCGGAAACAATAGCGAATAGGTTTTCACAAATTTTAAGCGAATCACTGGCATCAGTAAAATCAGCCGAGAAAAAGAATGAAAGTTTTTATGACGAAGAATGTAAATTCAGTAGCGTTAACTTGGATAAAATGTTACAAAATGTAAAGAATGCACCGGATGATGAATCAAAAATCAAGACATTAACAAGTTACCGTTTAGTACGTAAAGAGCACAAAAAATTAATAAAAAGGAAAAAGGAAAATTATAAAAGGAAAGAAAAAGCCACTCTTTTAAAGTGCTTTAGAGAAAATAACAGTAGGGAGTTCTGGAAAATCATAAAAAGAGATAGGCTAAAAGACCGACAGTCAGAGGTGCCCGCCCCCGAAACTTGGCCCGATTACTTCAAACTACTACAAGAAGATACCCAGGATAGCAACATACACCTACAAGAGACATTAGGTCTAGATAACTGTGAAGAAACATCATTCCCTCTGAACCAGGAAGATTACGTGTTATGCGACCCAATCACCCCGGAAGAAATTGAAGATTCGCTTAACAAAATACGAGGTGATTCAGCTCCCGGGCCCGATGGAATTCCTATGAAGATCTTCAAAGCATTTCGGACTGTTCTTTTACCTTTTTTGGTCTCATTATTGAACCTAATAATTTCAAAGAGGAAGTGGCCAATGACCTGGAAAACCTCGCTTATTCTCCCACTTTATAAGAATGGTAATCCCACTACACATAACAACTATAGACCAATAAGCCTCCTAAACAGTGCTGGAAAAGTTCTAGAAAAAATTATAGATAAAAGGCTGGGAATGTGGATAGAAGAGAAAAAAATCTTGCAAGAAGAACAAGGTGGGTTCAGACCAGGTTATTCCACAGCTGATAGAGTTTTTGTTATTAATGCTCTTGTAGAGAAGCACTGCAAAGGTAAAGGAAAATTATATGTGACCCTAATTGATTTGAAATCAGCATTTGATAGTGTAGATCGTGTTTTATTGTTGAATATTTTATTAAATCTAGGCCCCTTTTTTTACAAATTCTATCATCTATGTATTCATTGAATAAAAGTTTTGTAAAAGTTGTTAGGAAGGGAATATCTCTGCCTTTTTTCTCGAAAAAGGGCGTGCGCCAAGGAAGTACACTCTCGCCAAAATTATTTGCTATGTTTATTAATGATATTGTTCCTTATTTCCGACAAAGATGGGCACCTACTCTCCGACTGGGAAATCTGAATATGTCAATGCTACTATTTGCAGACGACATTATATTACTGGCAAAGACAAATAATGATTTACAAACTCTCTTGAATCTCCTTGAAAAATATTTGCAAGAGAAGAAACTAGAGATGAATGTCACGAAATCCCAAGTCATGATTTTTAGCAAAAAACCCTTGGAATCAGCACCACAATTTTTATTGAATGGAAAAATGCTGGAAGTGGTGGAAAAGGCCAAATACTTAGGTTTCATCCTTTGTCAAAATGGAAAATGGACGAGTCATATTACAACAATGGCACAGAAAGGAAGAAAGGCATTATTTGGTATATACAGAAGCACACTAACAGCAGAAATTTGGTATATACAGAAGCACACTAACAGCAGAAATAAGTGAACTAAGCCTCCACAAACATATATTTAATACTAAAATTATGCCTATCCTACATTACGGATCAGAAATATGGGGGTATCAGCCGGCAAAGCAACTGGAAACCCTTCAACTTCAATATTATAAATGAGTTTTTGGCCTACACAATACAACACATACGTTAGTTTTAAAAGGTGATCTTGGTATATTTAGCCTGAAATTGAAAAGATATACCCAAATCATAAAATTTTGGTTAAGACTTCTAGAACTTCCCCAGACTAGACTTGCCCGAGCAGCATATGAAGATCTTCTCCTTCAGTGTAACAAAACATCATGGACAGCACAAATCAAAAGGATATTAGATGAGAATGGATTTTCAAGTTCGTGGGAGAAGGGAAAAGGGCCAGAGGATCATGAAAAGTTCTTCAAGGAATTTAGTGCAAGACTTGAAGACCAAGAAGTGCAACTATGGCAAGCAGCTGTGGACAAATCTCCGAGTCTTACTTTGTATAGAGAAGTAAAAGAGAATTTTGGTCAGGAGTTTTATATCAAGCTGGGATTGCCTATTAAGTATTTGAGGATTTGGATTCAGATTCGAGCAAATTGTCTTCCAATTTATACTAAGGTTGCAAGGAAAAAGAGGGAAGGTCCGGAGGCCGGGTGTAGTTGCTTGAGATGTGGGGAAAATGATTATGGGTTGGGCCATTTCCTCCTCCGGTGTAAGCAAGTATCTCATTTAAGGGGATTAATTATCCAGGAGGGGGAAGATAGGCTGCTTTGTGAGTTAATGAGGTCTAGGACTCCCCGTTATATTGTGGCAGTAGGAAATTTTGTATTGATGGGAAGGATATCAAATGAAGTGTAATTTTTCTTTAGTATGTCTTTTTGTATATGGCTTTAGTTGGCTTTTAAATACAGATTATTATTATTATACTGAATAATTTCTGTTCGTTTTAAGTTTTGATGTGGCTCCTTACTTTCAGTTGAAAAAAACTTGTTTTTTTTAAATTAATTTCTGAATGTTTTTGAATGAAGACAGGTTTTGATTTTGGGTCACCGTACATGAATAATTAAAATGGAATCTGCGTATTAATTTTAAATATTTTTGGTTAAATGGCTTTTTCGAAAGTTGTTTAATTTTATTTACGAACGTTTTTACTAGTAATAAATATACGTAACTTACGTTACGAACTTCTATTTTCATATATTTTTAATATGTATATTAGGGGGTTCGCCTGCTATTCAATACCTAGCTCTTTACGCTAAAGTTCGAATTTTGTTCTAATTCTTTAAAAATGACCCCGTAATCACACAGGCCGTTAATTAGAATAAATAGCTCTTATGAAAGTATTAAAAAATCTTTGGCTTAAAGAGCGAAGTATTGACTAGGGGGTGAACCCAATCATATACTGAATAATTTCTGTTCGTTTTAAGTTTTGATGTGGCTCCTTACTTTCAGTTGAAAAAAACTTATTTTTTTAAAATTAATTTCTGAATGTTTTTGAATCAACACAGGTTTTGATTTTGGCTCACCTTACATGAATAATTAAAACGAAATCTGCATATTAATTTTAAATATTTTTGGTTAAATGGCTTTTTCGAAAGTTGTTTAATTTTATTTACGAACGTTTTTACTAGTAACAAACATAAGTAACTTACGAAATAACTTACGTAACGAACTTCTATAGTCATGTATTTTTAATATGTATATTAGGGGTTCGCCCCCTTGTCAATACCTCATTCTCTACGCTAAAGTTCGAATTATGTTCCTATTCTTTAAACATAACCCCTTAATCGCAAAGGCTGTTAACTACAATACATAGCTCTTATGATATCCCCCTGAAAACGTCTGTATACTTCCCAGTAACCAATACTATATGTAAACATTGGGCAAAATTCGTACCTTGCAGCCCTTCCTCTGGGGACTGTGGGGGATAAAGTCATCCTGAAAGACATAGTTCTTATATTTTTCGATCATGTTGAACCAAGTGGCAATCTCAAAATTTTGATCGGGTGACTGTGGGAAAAAAATGAGCGTGGGAGGGAGAAACTGCTTCCAAACAGAGATACCCAATCAATATGATCCATATTATTTTGTAGTTTCAATAGGGCACTATGATCAAAAACTACAACTCTTTTAATTGGTTCAGGAGTTTCTCGCTTAGGGATAGATACCTCAAATTCTGCAAAAACACCAAAGAGGTCAGATTCCACAATTACAAAAACTCCTGGCGTTCTAAAATGTGCATTGACAAAAATTTTATCCAAAAGCTTTGCAGACTCTAGTTGGGATTATTTGAAAAAAACTACGTTTTCTAAAGAGTTAAAGAGGCTGAGTTACAAGGTCGAACCTTAAAAC
>JAQQPU010017944.1:0-13489 GCA_029168905.1 Artemia sp. Kazakhstan ARC1039
AAATCTTTGTCACACTGACCCAAGTTTTGCATTTTATTACCATGATTTATTACAACTTCAGTAATTTGGCTTGTCATCTTTAACGCTAAATTTTGACCCTCTTCCTCAGTTTACCTGAAAAGAAAATAAGTTTGCTTCATTTATTTTTGCGATTCAATGTGGCAACACTGACGAAATTGTCTCACTGCCTCAATAACGTCATAATTTTGGAAGAACGAAAAGAAAAATCTTAGAAAATCGCAATTTTTAGATACGAAGTTTTCAGAAGTTTTCATATCCTGTTGGAGTCATAGTCATGCAAAGGTTGACAGTCATTAAGTTTTTAGAAGCCAATATGAGGCACTTGGGCGTATCCCCTTTAAAATCCCTACTCTTCAACTTTGCACACACAGTCATGTGGCACTCGTTTTGTCTAATTTTAATTAAGTGGTTGTTTTACAATGGAATGTTTTACAATTGATTTTACAATGGGAATATGTTAAATCAAAGTAGACTGAGGGTATATTTTACGAAGGCCCAAATGATGTTTTGTCTCCATCAGAGTTGATATTTGAGAGGTTATGAGCTTGTTGATTGTAAATATGAGGAAAATATATGGACACAGAAAACTAGAATAAAAGTGTAACATGTGCAGATTTCAGAAATAGTGGAGATACGGCACCTTGGTTAAATAGCTCATGCAATAATTTTCAGTATGCATTATTGAGGGATACTTACCCTCGTGAAGCTTTCACATCCCCACTTTCGGCCCTAGCTTCAAACAGTTGGACATGGTGAACCTTATTTGACTCTTGATAATTCAGTTGGTGTCTTAGGAGGGGTAAATATGGAAAGGGTACATCTGTAGAGGTATAACGAAATATAGGGGGTATATTCAAGTGAAACATATTACATAACATATTTAAAAATTGCAAACGAGGCTCCTGGATTTAATTTGTAATTATGTTTCTTTAAATTCTTCAATTTGTTAGTTGATTCTTTTTTTTTGGGGGGGGGGGGAGAGGAAAATAAAATGTTTTCATATTCAGAACTCAACATGCCGCAGCATGTTAAGATCAGAATTAAGCAAGAATTTCCAACTTGTATGACACATTAAAAAAAAGCCACCAAAACTAAGAATCAAACAGTTCGCGGTAACGAACCGTAAGTAAGGAGCGATCCGGCTCAATGGTAACTGAAACTCTAAAAAACGGAATTTTGATACCAAGAGATACATCAAAAGAATCAAATTTTAATGCTGATTTCAAATATATAAGTTTCATCAAGTTTAGGTCTACTAATCAAAAGTTACGCGCCTGAGAAAATTTGGCTGATTTTCGAAAAAAGGGGAAAAGACCCCCTAAAAGTTATAGAGCCTTAATGAAAATCACACCATCATATTCATCGTATAAGATAACTCTGCTGCAAAGGTTTCAAGTACCTATCTACAAAAATAAGTGAGACCCCGTATAGGGAGTCTGTAATGGCAATTTATAGATGTGTTTATTGTGACCATTTGGAAGAATACAAGTAAGATATTTTCTATAAACTGTCTACTAATTTTCCTGGAACCCAGGCAGGGTAGGAATAGAGTTACGAGATACCGTCATTATTATATTGACAGGGGGGTTTGCTACCTCCAAGGAGAGAAATAGAAATTTTCTAGCCGTAACCCAATGCGGGTACATTTGGCTTTAGAAAGTGGCCATTTGACCACTTGATCGCGTTATCATACCCTGGGACAGGGTATACTGTAAATAGGATAGTACCAAACCCGATATTTACAGAACCGGTGTGGTAGACGCGGGCATCGCATTATTTATTTGGGGTCAGGGCTTTCCCCTCCAATAAGTGGTGACACCCGTATATTACCACGTCAGTGGCGTTGTGGCCTACCGGTATAACACTGGTGGCTATATCAGCACCAAACATTGGTGGTAGCCAGAAAAGGTCCTATCAGTAAACGTGACAGTAAAAGAATTCCGCGTTTTCGAAGAGACAATTAATTTAGCCTACAAGAGTAGCCTATTGTGATTACATATAAAGATAAAAAAAATACGGAATCAATTAACAGAATTATGAAGATCTATTATGGGTTGTGCCTTGTTAGATCACAATTGAAAAATTTACGAATCAATATATCGCACAATCAATTAGTGTGAAAAACTATAAGGCTAATTGACACGCAGCAATTTTTCCTGAGAGACCGGAAGTTACATGGATAAATGAATTTTCATTTAGACTGAAAAGGTAATTTGAAGTAAACGGAATTTTGAAATTATGTCAGATAGAGATGAGATTAACTCAAGACCAAGAAGGGCGAGTGAAACCCATAGAAACAGTAAGAAAATAGAAAGAAAGGCTAATATGGAGGCCATTGAGAGAGAGCACCGAGAATATAAGAAAAAATGCAGGCTGGGAAAGATGAAATTAAAAAGAAAAGAAAAGAGGACGAAAGGGCTAGAGTAGCCTATAAAGAAAGAGACAATACGGATAGAGAACGAACAGATTCAGAAAATGAATTAAGAAGAAATAATGACAGACGGAATCAAAGTAGTCCCAGTAGAAGGAGCAGTGTTGAATTGAGATCCAGCAGGGGCTCGCGAAAAAGCACTCAAATAGATATGAAACAACAACTATTAAATTTCATGAAGAAAGAGAGGATAGCTAGAGAGCAGAAAGAATAGAATATCATAATAGATAGAGAACGAAAGGAAGAGGCTGATAGGATAGCCAGAGACCTAAAAGAGGAGGAAGATAGAAAAGAAAGAGAGAGAGATAGACAAGAAAGAGAGAAAGATAGACAAGAAAGAGAGAAAGAGAGGATAGCTAGAGAGCAGAGAGAAGAGAATATTAGAAAAGATATAGAACGAAAGGAAGAGGCTGATAGGATAGCCAGAGAACGAAAGGAGGAGAAAGATAGAGAACAAAGAGAAAGAGATAGAGTAGCCAAAGAAAAAAAGGAGGAGGTAGACAGAGAGGAAAGAAAATACATAATGCAAATAATTGCAGGGAAAAATTTTCAAACGTATAAGAGAACCGCATGGGTTAGAAGCCAGGAAAAATATACAACTTCGCTGACTTCGGGGAAAGGTGGACCGGCCCATAAAGCAAATTGGGAGGCTGTGCCACCCTGTCGGAAAAAAGAAATGTTTGATACTAAAAATGATGATAATCTGGTAAAATTTTGATTCCTCGGAGCCTTTTTCTAAAAATTGACATAATAGTCGAGAAAGTAACCTATAAAAGAACAAATTGGGCTATAGCCCATAATGAAGGAAACATTGACGAGTTCGTGAAATCACATAACATAGAAGGAAAATTAAGCAGAAAATTGACCGAAATGGTAATTGACTCAGGGAGTGAGCAAACTTTTGTGCGAATGGACCTAATTAAAAAGACGGAAATAGACCATAAAAATAATATTTCAACAATATGTTATTATGGAGACAAGCACCAATGCCCGTCTGCTTGGGTTAGAATAGAAATTGCAAGGAACGACGGTCCACTCCAGAAAAAAACGATAAAAGTAGACTTAGTACCTATGCTAGCAGTGGATGTTTTAGTAGGAGGAGACTTTGGAGATATCGAAAATCGGAAATCCAAATTTCCAGAAAATGGAAAACTTGAGGACACTTTTAACGAGTGTGAGACGCCGAAAAATGTTTGCCAGAATGAAGCGCTGATTGTACCAGAGAAAAAGGAGACGAAATTTATTGTACGCGCTTTTCCTCGGAAAGTTCGAGAAATTTTAGTAGAATATGAAAAACCAAATGTCGGAGTTCAGTTCCCATTTGATAACTAAATATTTGTTTCTGCAGTAAAAACAAAGACAGCTAAAAGAGAGAAAAAAGATGCGAAGCGGAACTACATTAAAGAAATGCAGTCAAAGATGGACATTGGAGTCCAATTCAGATTTCATGACGATTTATTTAATGCTACTACAAAAGAAAAGAAAACTAAGAGAGAGAAAAGAGATATTGAAGGGAGCTACAATGAAGTAATGCATTTAAATATGGTGGACACTGGAGTCTAAATCAGATTTAACGCTGATTTACTATTTTGCGCGAATGACAAAATTGAGAAAAGTAGAGATGAAAAGAGGAAGGCAAAAAACAGACAAAATTAGGAGATTCAGCCTGAAGTGGCGAAAAATAAAAAAATGTTGGATGGGCTGTGCCTTGATAACATAAATAATAGGGGGGGAAGAGGTCCAAGACCCATGGGGAATAAAACAAGATGGTTACAAAATAGGGATGAATGACCTACAACGGATTGGGGGAAAGTTGGGAGATATTGAATGTCGAGTCAGATTGAAAAAACTTGGAAAGGAATCTGAGATTGGTATTATCAACTAAAAAGATATGTCGATCCTTTATGAGGGGGAGGAATCCCATGGGGAAGACCCCTGCGGGAAGTCACGAAAGATAGCCCTTTTCTTCAATGCACAACTGGCGGACAAGTTGTGATCCCTTTACCGAGATTTTGCCTTTCTGATCGGAGTCCTTGGGGGATACTCTCTCCCAGTCACTTCACACTTCGGCTGCCGTCAATCAAAAGGCGATATCTGACATGACGAGCGAAATTGAGATTTCTGCGTATGCCAAGTAAAGACACTCCGCTCTGTCGGTTGGTCAAGTCAAAAACGTGATATCTACAAAAATAGCCAAGATATATGGTAGTTTTATTTGGCGTTATCCGGAAAACTTGTATTCTCTTGTGACTCAAAATGCGATATCTACACATGCAGATATCGTCTTTTAGATCTTTGCTTTTACTTCCAGCGCAAGAGCAGATATCGCCAAATAAGGCCAACCTTTCATCACATTCAAGGCTATGTAGAAGAAAAGATTCCGTAAAACTGAAGAGCAGAATCATGAGCCGTGGCAATTTCTTGTTGAAAGAGGCCCTTAAGATGGCGAGAGAAAGGTAAGGGTAAATGGCTTGTTAGGCCTGTGTACCTGTAAAAGGAATTCTTTTGAAATTTGTAGAGATTTGACCCCAGCAAGGGAATCAGCTAGTAGGATAGGTCAGTTTAAGTTTCTAGTTTGCAATTCTGATGCAGGTTTTTCGTCATAGATGTTCTGGGGGTTCGTTTTGCAGATGGTTTGCTGTTGTCAGACCACATTATTGCTTGTTTGGCAAATGTTTTGTGTATTTTTATTTCTTCAGCAGTGTAAGCTACTATACATTTTGAGGCTATTTAAGAAGAACCTGAACTCTGTTAAAATCTGACGAAAACAGGATCTTTCCCAGTCAGGGCCACTAGCTGTTTATGGGGTAGAGTACCCACTATTTTGGGGTACTCCAGGGATGCATGTCCTGTGCATGTCCACAGTCAGGGATGGCACTTTAAATGGATTTTTTTTCTTTTACGTGTTAAAATGTAACAAATAACAAAAGCGTTTTATCCAGTTTTGGTCTCGAAAACATTTATGACTGAGGTATATACTTTACATGTAAAAATTTAATGTAAAAAATCATATTTTACATGTAAACGTTACGTTACATTTTTTTTTTACATTGCCAACCCCTGTCCACACTAGAAGCAATCAATGCATGTCTGCAGCACTCAGGCAGTATCTATATATTTGGGGATCTGTCTCCTGTCATGACTCTGCGCTCTCAAATAAAATCTGACATTGTATCCGTCCGGGTCAAATAATTGAATCATTAGAAACAAGACAAAACTAGCCTTCAGTCGGGAAAACCATTCGAATCCACCGTTTTTGCAATTTGTACCTTCAAAAACTCTCGCGGTTCCATGGCTGTGCTGAGATCTGGCTGATGGTTGCTCGACTAGGTGTTAATCCGGTATGCAATCCCTTCTCTTCCGAAATCCGACCCATGGTCCAAAAAGTTTCGGGACCCCTCTGCTTTACGCTGTTTGTTCTTTGTATTTTCTGCTGATAATTTTTTTTTTCAGGGAAACAGCTCAAAACAATGCGCAAAGTAGCTCAAAACAGCTCAAAAGAGACACAAACAATGAGATGGCAACAAAGATGCACGCTTACAGCAGTGAAATGGCGACAGCAGATATGGATGCGGATAACAGGGAAGCAGCTCCTGTTGTTGTGTCCCAAAAACAAAGAATCATCAGAATTGTTCCCAAAGAAACAGTGATACCAAAAGAAATACCCATCAGTGGAATATTCTCAAGCCATCCATCACCACAAAAAGTTTCAGTAGACCAAACAGATGCTCCACCTGAATTAGAGAACATACAGTTTATCAAATACTGGCTGGAAAAAGTTGAGACTGAGAACATTGGAGTAAACTATGACATGGGGACAGAAATGCGTGCGGAAAACAATGAGACTGCTACAGAAGATATGTATGCGGATATGAGTGAGTTTAGTGACAGAGACGGTGGAATAGTTTTAGACTTGTCCACTCAATCTAACCGTCATGCAGCTAGTAACGAAGATACCAGACAAAGCCTGCATAAAATTTACTTGATTCAGACGATGACTTGGAGACCAACTCAGCAAGTGAGTATCAGCCAGATGGAGAATCAGAAGATTCTGATTCTACAGGTGCTAGTGTTCGAAGAGCAGCAAGACAAAGTACTGATGTACAAGGCGAGCTTATCTCATTATTACCTGAGAGTGAAGTCTCTATCGCCAGTGTTGAACGACAAGAAAAACTAGATGTTGAAGAACCTGCTTTTGTGACAAAAAAGAAGACACAAGTCTTAGAAAAAAGGAGAAACCAGATTGAAAAGAAAAGGCAAAAACATCCATTCATATAGAATTGGTGCAACCCCGAAAAGTGTAAGAAAAAGTGCAAAGAATTTGCAATTGATCAGAGGAGACAGATCTATGACAAGTCTTAAGAATTAAGCCAGGGAGAAAGAATTGCATACATCAAGTCGTTTTTGTTAGTGACGCGCAAAAAAAGAATCACCGTGAAAGACTCGAAACGTACAAAATGTAAAGACTACAGTTTCGTGTATCGCCTACCTATTGCGGCTGGAGAACTCTCGTTGGTAGTGTGCCAAAAGACGTTTCTTTCAACTTTGGGTTACACCAGTCCGAAAGTCATCGAGGTAATATCAAGAAAGCTAAAGACCGAGGGCGTTGGATTTTCCCCTTCAGAAAAAAAAGGAGGTGCTAGAAAGGTGGATGCGGACCGCGAAGCTATTCGTATGCATATAGAATCGTTCAAGCCGTGTCAGCCCCACTACAGGAGGTATAACAGTCCGTATGTGAGATATATCCCAAGAGATATTACGTTTGAAGCTATGTTTACTGACTTTCAAGAAAAGTTTCCCGAGCAGCGTTGTAGTCAGAGTTCTTACCTTCGAGTTTTGCAAGAAATGAACATATCAAACAAGATGCCAAGGTCAGATGTATGTGAAATCTGTGACTTGTTCAAAATAAAGGAATCCAGGCAAGGTGTGTCAGACGAAGAAAGGGAGAAGCAACAGGAGCATAGAAACCAGGCAGAAAAAGCTAGGCGAGAACTTGACAAAGATGCTGATCACGCTTAAAGTGAGGAGAAGGCAGTGTTTACAGTTGATATGCAAAAAGTCCTAATTCTTCCAATACAGCCAGCAGTTAAAGAATCGCATTTCACAAGCAGGCTAGTGTGTTTCAATGAAACTTTTGTTCCACCGGTTTCTAGTGCTCGCACCGGCTCGTCACCAGAAGTGGCATACTGTGTAGTATGGCACGAAGCAACATATGGTAGAACCGGGGATGCTGTCGCCTCTGCTTTTTTTGGTCTTGTGGATGAGTTACGGGATACAAAAGAATTTACATTCTGGGCCGATAACTGCTCGTCACAGAACAAGAACTGGATAATCTTTTCCATGTTTGTGCGCATTGTAAACGAATCATGGGGTCCAGAGAAGATCTCCATCAAGTTCCTGACAAAGGGACACACACACATGGCAGCTGACAGCTTGCATGGAGTGATAGAGAAGAAAATCCGCGCGAAGCAGGTTGTTGAGGACTTTCCCGAGTTGAAAAAGGTTATGCAGGATTCCAGACAAAATACCCAAGCTAAAGAGCTCCAAATAAGCGATCTCTACGAATGGAAGAATGAGAAGTCTGGGAAAAAGTCAGTTGATATTCAACTTAGAAAGATCGTACAGGCAAGTTTCATGAAGAAAGACTCGAAACTATATTATCGATATGATTTTGACGACGAACTGAAAGCTGTAGATTTTCTGACAGTGAAAGCCAAAAGTGCTCTAGGCAAAGGTTTGCCTAAGAAGCTGTCGGTCCCAAAGGGGATTTCAAGGGACAAAAAAAAACAACATCCTGATGAAACTTGTACCCCACATTGCAGACACACGGAAAAAGTCTTTCTGGAAGAACATTCATACAGCCAACGTGCAAGACTTGGTTGACGAATTCGAGGGCTGTGAACCAGAAGACGAGTAAAAACACGTAGACTTTTTTTCTTTTTTTTATAACATAAATGAATATCACCTTTATTACCTTTATAAAATTAAACAAATTCAATGGTGTGGAAACGCTTGTGCTGTAGTTTGACTTGATCTTAACGTATTCCTTTGAGATGCGCTTTTTCCCGCAGTAGAAACCATCGAAGACCAAGACCAAACTACAGCCTGAAAACTAGGTTATTCTACATCATGACATAGCTGATGTTGCTGGCAAGCAAATACGCTTATTGGAAACTGAGTTTCGCTTTGATTTAAAGTCGTTTTGTAAAACGGTAATCTCGTTTTTCTTATATGGAATTTTACTGTGGTGGTCTTGCAGATACCGCCTTTTGTTGACAGGTTAAAAAGCGATATCTGCACTATCTCGAGAACGAAAAAGAATTGTCTAGTTTTTCCTTAACAAAAAAATTTGTCTTGCTCTGAAACCTAGGTTTGATGCATTTGTTTGCAAAACAGGCACCTCCTATCATGTTTTCTAAGGCTTCAAAGCTCTGAAACCTAGGTTTGATGCATTTGTTTGCAAAACAGGCACCTCCTATCATGTTTTCTAAGGCTTCAAACTTTTTTTTGATTTTTCGTTCTCCTGTAAAATCGAGTTTATGTCAGATATCGCCTTTTGATTGACGGCAGCCGACTTCACCCAAACCTTTGTCCAGTAACCCTATTCATAGTTGTTATTCTTCATGGGAACCGACAATTATTTCCTGCAAATTATATTCAGTGGGAGATGTATCCAAATTTCATTTTCAATTAGCATCAACGCATATTCTGCATTTGATTATCCCAGGGGAGGGAACCCAGAAAAAAGGCGATTCATGGTACACTCGAAATTTTACTTCATTCCCAGTACCCTTATCGTTTTCATAGGCCTTTGCATTTTCGGCCTTAGATTATTTGAAATAATGCCAAGGGACTATTTACTCTTTTATTGAGATGTGGGGTTGTTTCCACAGATGAAAATTAAGAGGCTAGTACAACCAATTTCTCAAGATGGCTGGCATCATCATATGTGCCAGAAACTGATTCTCAGCTCCTCTCAAATGTAAATTCGTGAGAGCGAGAAAATTTTTTGTTTTTGATTGTGCTGCACACAATCATTGTCTACGAATCAACTTTCACTTTCAACTTTCAAAACCTAATGCGGATGCTATACGATTTAGACCATGGTGGTCCTACAGTAGAGACGTGTCGATGACGACCGATCCAGAGCCAAGCGGTGGAAGTATTAGCACAGACACTGGTGGAAGAGAGAAGGCAAATGGAATTTGTAAAGTTGAAGTTATGTGTTTATGTTTGTAAGGGTGGACCAAGGTAGCGCGTGGGCAGTCATTTATCTTACGGGGGGAGGTGTTGGGGTTCCACCCCTGTTTCTTTTCCTTTCAGATAAATGACCTGTTTTCGTTCTAATTACATTTCCTTAGCTTTGCCTATAGTATAATCTCCAATGACAATTTAAAAGTCTCGTTGCTAAGCTATTGTGTTGCAATAAGTAAGCTTTGAAGCAAATTCTATTTTTGTACTTCCTGGTTGGAGTCATTGAATAATAGGGCTGGGAAGGTAGAATTGGTTTTTAATGTGGATTGAGATGATTGGCTGGGCCAAGCAAAGGTCCACCCCTATGAACAGTGTTGTAAAGAATATTATTTTTGAATTAGTCTACATTGAGACCCTGTTCAGGGAGTCTGTAATGGGAATTTATAGATGTGTTTATTGTGACCGTTTGGAAGAATACAGGCAAGATATTTTCTACAAACTGTCTGCTAATTTTCCCATAACCTAGGCAGGGTAGGAATAGAGTTACGAGATACCGTCATTATCATATTGACAGGGGGGTTTGCTACCTCTAAGGAGAGAGTTAGAGATTTTCTAGCCGTAACCCAAGGCGGGTACATATGGCTTTAGAAAGTGGCCATTTGACCACTTGATCGCGTTATCATACCTTAAGACAGGGTATGCTATAAATAGGGTAGTACCAAACCCGTTTTGCGAGGAGAATTTTGAGCTTCTTCGAAAGACCCTTTATAATACATATGTTTCGACAATTGTATCAGTGCGGTTAACTTTTTTTTTGAAAATTTTACAATTTTTAATATTATAATCATTTCGATTTTTTAAATTCTTTTTAAATAACTTTTTTCTTTCTTAACTGATATTGAAATTCCAGACGTTATTCACGGCCTTATAGAAAATTTTTCTCTGCAAATTTTCTTCATAATAAATGGGCAACTAGAATCAAGGCAGCAATTGAAATTTCTTAGGAAAGTATCAATTGCCACATCCTCCGTGGATATTACATCCTGCCAATCCAAAAGAACAAGGCTTTAATGTTATTTTATTTATTAACCGTACTTTACGTTCCTTACTTACCTGCGGTATTTTATAAGTAAAAGCTAAATCTGAAACCAGCAGGAAATGATCCGATATATCACTTAAAACAGCAAAATTTGCTTTAATTGGTAAGGATGTAAAAATATTATCAATGAGAGAAGCAGAACTAGGTGAAATTCTTGTAGGTTTCAGGCAAGTAGGAAGCAGATATGCAGAAAAGCAAGAAGACAATAAATCAACAGAAGCTTCATATGAAGCTTCTAGAAGGTCAATGTTGAAATCTCCAGAGAGGATAACATTTTTGTTTTGAAAATGAGGTTGATGCAAAAAATCATGGATTTTGGATAAGAAAGACTTGACTGGAGAAGAAGGAGGTTGGTATGCTACGCAAAAAACTATATCTTTTTTTCCAATTACTTCAGAAAGCATTTCCTCATGAGAACCTTCTAGATTTGCAAGGCGTCGATAAGAGATACCTTCTATAACCAATTCTGCCAAACCACCTTGGCGCCTTGTCAGTCGGTTTTTGAAAGTAAATTGATATCCAGGAAAAGCAACATGAGGAGCCGGGTCTATAAGAAAAGTTTCACAGAATCCAACGACATGACAAGATAGCTTATTAACTACATCGATAAGATCATCCTGTAAACTAAAAAAAAACTCTACAATTTAAAAATCCTGTTCTCACAACACCGGTACCGAAAAGATCAGAAACTTCGGAAGTTAATTTATATCTACATTTTGGAAAATTAATTAGCCCACCATCATTTATCTCATTTCCAAAAAAATTATCATGGCTCTGGAAAATGGAAAAGTCAAAAGGGTTAAGACTCTAGGGAACCTTCAACGTAGTTGAAAGGTCCGGAAATTATGTCTTTCAGGATGACAAACCCCCAGAGCCGTCTGGGCAAGGGTTGTAAGTTATGCCCTTGGGGCATATAAGGTTTTGATAGAAAGGGGTGTCGTAGAAACTTCAAAAAGGGCTCATTTGATTGGAAATTGAAAGGACCATCGCCCTTTTTAATAGTCGAAAGTGATTGAAGGGCAATTAACCTACCTTTCACGACCATCATTTCCCCAAACACACCCAATAAAAATTTTGAGACAGCGATTTTGTTCAACGCAGTTGAAAGGTCCGGAAATTATATCTTTGAGGATGACAACCCTCGAGAGCCGTCTGGGCAAGGGTTATAAGTTATGCCCTGGGGGGCAGATAGTGTTTTTTTATAGAAAGCAGTGTCGTAGAAACTTCAGACAGGGCTCATTTGATTAGGAATTGAAAAGGCTAGTGCCCTTTTTAATAGTTTAAAGGGATTGAAGGGCAATTAACCCCCCTCTCATGACCACCATTTCCCCCAAGACATCCAATCAAAATTTTAGATAGTCATTTTGTCCAACGTAGTTGAATGTTCTGGAAATTAGGTCTTTGAGGATGACAACCCCCCCCCCCCCCCCCCCCCCCCCGAGAGCCCTCAGGGAAAGAATTGCAAATTATGCCCTGGGGGTATATAATGTTTTTATAGAACGCTTGGTCGTGGAAACTTAAAAAAGGCTAATTTGATTGGAAATTCAAAGGGCTGGTGCCTTTTTTAACATTCGAAGGTAATTGGAGGGCAACTATCCCTCCTCTAACGCCCACCATTTCCCAAAACAGATCCAATCCAAATTTTGAGATAGCCATTTTTTTCAACGTAGTTGAAAGGTCCCGGAATTATGTCTTTGAGGATGAAATTCCCCCCAAAGTTCACAGGACAAGGGTTGTAAGCTATGCCCTGGGGGCGTATAAGGTTTTTATAGAAAGTATTGTCGTAGAACCTTCAAAAGGGCTCATTCTATTGGAAATTGAAAGGGATAGTGCCCTTTTTAGTAGTCGAAAATGATTGGAGGGCATGGTTAATAGTCGTAAGTGATTGGAGGGCAATTAACCCCCTCTCACCCCATCAAATCTCCAAACAAATTCAATCAAATTTTGGAGATAGTCATTTTGTTCAACGTAGTTGAAAGTTCTGGAAATTAGGTCTTTGAGGATGACGACCCCCCACAGCTCTTAGGGCAAGGGTTGTAAATTATTCTCTGGGGGCATATAAGGTTTTATAGAAAGTTTTATCGTAGAAACTTCAAAAAGGGCTCATTTGATTGGAAATTGAAAGGGCTAGTCCACTTTTTAATAGTCAAAAGACTAACCCCCCTCTGACGCCCATCATTTCCCCGATTACATCCCATCAAAATTTTGAGATAGCCATTTTGGTCAACGTAGTTGAAAGGTCTGGAAATTATGTCTTTGGGGATGACAAACCCCCCACAGCCTCTCAGGGCAAAGGTTGTAAGTTATGCCCAGGTGGTATATAAGGCTTATATAGAAATTGTTGTCGTAGAAACTTCAAAAAGGGCTCATTCAATTAGGAATTGAGAGAGTTAGTGCCCTTATTAATAATCAGAAGCGATCGGAGAGCGAATGCCCCCCCACGCCCATCATTTCCCCAAACACATCCGATCAACATTTTGATATAGCCATTTTTTTGAATGTAGTTGAAGGGTCAGGAAATTAAGTCTCTTTGTATGAACCCCCCCCCCCACAGCCCTCACGGCTAAGATTGTAGATTATGCCCTGGTTGGATATAATGTTTTTGTAGGAAGTTTTGTTGTAAAAAACTTTAAAAAGGGTTCATTCGTTTGGAAATTGAGAGGGTTGTTGCATTTTTTAATATTGGAAGGTAACCGGAGAAAAAATCGGGGGGGGGGGGGGGGGGGGGGGGGGGGGGGGGGGGG
>JAQQPU010017945.1:0-18037 GCA_029168905.1 Artemia sp. Kazakhstan ARC1039
GGCCAGTTGAAAGACATTCAGTGCATGGAAGTGTTTAATTAATATGTGAGTTTTGTTCTTATTTATTTATATTTTTCTTTCGTTTTTGCTTTTTGTTCTCTTTATGTGTTTAGTATGTTTTATTGTAATGTAATTTAAGTTGTTTTTTTTTTTGCTATATTTATTTATTTTTTTTTTCCGTTGAGAAAGGCTCCCGGATGTGGGGCCGAAATATTCGGAGCTTTTGTGCATAATTAATTGTTTTGTAGTTCACTGCTTGTTAGAAAATTAAAACCCGTTTTTCGTGTTTAAAAATTTTTTTTTACTATAGAAAAGCTTGGTGTAGATTCGATGCTGTGTATTGCCCAATGTTATGATGGCGCATCCGTTATGAGTGGGGAATTTAACGGAGTTCAAGCAGTTTAGGGAGAAGGTGCCTCATACAGTTTATGTACACTGTCACGCCCACAGATTAAACTTGGTTTTGACTGACTGCCTAAAAAATATCAGCGAACTTTCTGAATTTTTCTCTGTGGTGCAAAGACCTTACGCATTTATATCATGCAGCAATACTCGTCACGAGCTATTTGTGGAATTTCAGCGTATTAGCGGGCAAAAAGTCTTGGAGCTAGAGAGGACCGTCCAGACTCGCTGGTTTTACGCAGTCCGCTCTATTTCGAAGGTGAAGGCCAGATTTGATTGTATTGTTGCTGTGCTTGCCACAGTCTCTGATAGTTCCAACGGCGAGGCAGCGTGTGAAGCAAAAGGACTACAGGACAAAATCAACTCTGCCTCTTTTGTTTCAACTTTACACATAATGGAAAAAGTATTAGTCATTGTAAATTGTTTATCAGAGCAACTTCAATCCGGAAGTTTGTTGATTTATAAGGCACTTGCACTGATTTCTGGGACATATGAGACACTCCAAAAGCTGAGAAATGATAACGAATGGAACAACTTAAGCAAAAACATATCTGAATTCTTGGCTTTAAACGATATCCAGGAATCGAATCTCCACAATCTAAAACCAGTGCTCGAAGCAAGAGAAGTCAAGCCATTTCCATTCGTCTCAAAGACTTTCTTTCAAACTCAACAACCGGTAAACGCAATATCAGTCAGCCAGTTGAATCAGACTGCGGTAAACTTCTGTACTTTGAGGTAATAAATCGTTTCACGAGTGAGATCGACCAACATTTCATGCAGAATATGCCTCTGCTCGACGTTTTATCTGCCTTCGACCCCTCAAGTTCCAATTTTCTCGAACTTTCGAAAGTGGAAAGAGTTATGTTTCATTATCAAGAGACTCTCGGTGTCGATGACCATGCCATAGAATCCCAGATTTCTCTTGCAAAGCTGCATCTGTCAAAAAGTGATATTTCAAAAATGGATCTTCTTCGAGCTATCGAAATCTTATCCGACCTCCCAGTTGCCTATTCTGCAGTCCTAAAACTGATGAAGCTAGTTACTACTTTGCCTGTGACCACTGCCAGTAATGAGCGATTCTTCTCGGCATTAGGGCGTGTGAAAGACTATCTGCGATCGACGATGGGAAACGACAGACTCAGTGATCTCATGATAATGGCCGTTGAAAAAAAGGAGGTAAAGAAACTGGATTTGGATAGATTAGTCGACGATTTTGCCAAGCAGCGACCTCGCCCTTACCCCCTGTTTTAGGTATGTTTGCTAAATGTTGTTCTTTTTTTTGTATCTCAATTAAAAAAAAAATCGAAAAAAATCCTTGCCCCCCCTACATTTTCGTGAATTGGCGCCACTGTGTGTAGGGCTCAAAACCCCTATGCCTTTCCAAGGCCAGAACATAATTTGCACTTTACTGAAAAAAATACAAATGAATGTGCATTGTCAGTTTAATATACATATACTGATATTTAGTAATAAAAACGCTAATATTATTTGATTTATTGAAGTTATAAAAGTAAAAACATTTATATTTTTTCAGTAAAGTGTCAATATTATTTGATTTATTAAAGTTATAAAAGTAAAAACATTTATATTTTTTCAGTATATTTTTCTGTCTATCCCTGATGGAATCAGAGACTAGTGGTTGTCGTGTCATTTCACAGATAAACCGGTTTGTCGTCTTCTGTAACCACTGCATGTTCAGCATTCTCTAGAAGTACGAATATCAGAGAAAACACTATAGAGTTGTCTAAGTAAAAAGTAACGCAACTTCAATGTGTTATTCCCTCCTCCCCCCTCCCTTCAGCCATATCGTATGGAAGGGGTGGTCGTAGAAACTCGCGAGGAGTCATTCAACTGGATATTGTAAGTTCCAATGTAATTCCCTTTTTAAGGGCCAAAATTTATTGGAGGGTAACAATTCCCTCCTTGCCCTCTTCTGATTCCCTACCCCCCGTAATACTCAGTGTTATCCAATTAAAGATTTGAGATAGTCATTTTGTTCAAAAGCTTTGAAAGGTCTAATAAGAACGCACCTAGGGTCAACATCACTCCAAAAGTGACAGGAGCAATGGCCAAAATTATGTAAATCACCAATTGTTCAAAGATAGGTCTTATTAGAAAAAGAGGTCATGTTTTGTATTGGTTGTTTATCAATTAGGCACTTTTAGTGATCATTCGCTAGGTCAAGATTCCCAGTTCCCCAAGGGTATCTATTGAAAGGAGATGCGTGTCTGAGTAGATTTATGGAATAGAAACCTTCAGGTACTGATGGGAGAAGGAAGAGGAGTAGACAGGGAGACTCCAAACTTTGTGCTAAGGGAGGGAGGAGGGGTTAGAGGAGGTCATATTTGCCTCTGATCTGCTAAAATCTTCGATATAAGCTAATACGGGATTTATAATCTATGCACGGATAGGGTGCGAGGTAAATGAAAAGACGCAAGGTGTAGCCGGGTTATCAAAATACCTTACCTGCAATATCTCAAAAACGCCTTGGGTTATCAGGTTGAATTTCTCAGGGAGTATCACGGGAGAGGGAAGTTGACCTTGAGTTATGACTTGGGATGAGAACTAAATCGAAATACCAACTGGGAATCCAGGTTACAAAGTAGCATTTCTGCAATACCTCGTGAATACCACAGGCGATGAAGTTGAAACTTTCAGACTGTTTTGGGGAAGGAAGGGGACCGTTCTTCATATTTTTAGATTCACATATTTAATATACCATTAAATTTAAAACAATTTTTGCTCGAGGCTCTGATTTCTATCACAGATGTATTTTCACTTTACTAGAGATGTCCTTCATATCAATTCTATGAAATACTTTTGCCGACCACTTCTCACGTATGCACTGGTATGATTCACTCACCTAGTTTGGAAACAGTAGTTAGTCTATGCTAGAATATATGTCAACGGTATGAAATTCACAAAGACTTACAAAATAGCAGCGGGGAGCTGAGAATGTAAACTGGGGTATTTCTAAGAAAGTATCACAGGGCATGGTTGACCTTGTAAAACGTTCTATGAAGTATGATATAGTGTTGTGAAATCGAGGCTTAAAAGACAATCTATTATCACCATTCAGTACCGAATTGGTATACAACATACTACACAGATATTGACGAAGCAATAATCTTTACTAAGATTCCAATGACTTAGTCACGAGACTGGGCTGAAAGACCTCTATCCCTCTCATCAAAAAAATAGCTTACAAATTCACTCATTTTTAATCCCCTTGTCAAGTCTAAGTTTGTATGGCTATTATATATTCAGGAGTAACTATTTGATTCAGTTTTCAATATTTTAAGACGGGGATAGACCTATGACCCTGCTAACCCCCTGATGGGAGAAACAAATCTTATAAATTAGACTGTAGATCTAATATCAATATTAGAATTACCCGATCAAGACTATGAGATACTTTTTTGGGCTATTAAAAACCCGTGGTTTAGTCATTTAAGAAAAGGTTAACCAAGCATTCTCAAATAAAAATGCAATTTATTGAAACAATTGCAGAAACCAGATGGCGTTAATATCATGTGTGAACATAATTGAAATTCAAATTTCTCATTGAAGCAATTGATATATGTTGTCTATTACAGAAACTCTGTTCAACACGAGCGAAGAGGCAGAAAATACGAATAGAAAAGCACTAGCAGTGACAAAACAGCGATATTAATAGCAATTTACCCAAGCATAATCCTACTTCATATTTATAAGAAATCAAATGTTCAATTAGCATCCTGATTAACACTTGGCTAATACGGATGTGACATGCTTTTGATGCGGATATTGTTGCCCTGAGGCCATAAAACGCAAAAAAATCCTTTTTTTTTATAACATATTGTTTGCCGAGATACAAATGCCTCCATGGTTCGCACAACCCCCCGGAGCCATGGGGCAAGGGCTGTAAGTTATGCCCTGGGATATACAAGGTTTTTTATAGAATGGGTGGTTGTATTAAATTCAGATGGGTTTTAATGATTTGAAATTGAAAGTTATAGTGCTCTTTTTAGGAATCAAAGTGATTTGAGAGACCCCCCCCACACCCATCATTTCCCATAACAAAAATCCAAACAAAGTTTAGATACATAATTTTTTTTCAGCATAAATGAAAGGTTCAGTAATTATGCGTTTGGGGATGTCACCACTGAGGCCTCAGGACAAGGGCTGCAAGTTATGAAATTTGTTCTTTGTTTACATATAGTATGTTATTGAGAAAAGGTATGCATGTTTGACTTCTGCTTTCCCAAAATAAGAAGGGCATTAAGATGAGTCTTTCAGGGAATGTTGAACTAAATCATAAGATGTTATGTGTATATGGGTTGTCAAAAGGGTGTAACTCAGGAATGACTGAGTATATTAATTTGGAATTTTCAGGAAATGATGACTGATATGATCAATTGACCAAAAGGGCAATATTTGCACGTTACTACTCCTACAACTACCACTGCTTCTACTGCTACCACAAGTGCTGTTACTACTACCATTGCTATCACTAAAACTACTTCTGTAGCGAGTACTAAAAAGGCTGAGGATATTGAAAAAATATCTGAGGAAACGTTGGGGGGAAAGTTGAACTAAATCAAAATATACTATGTGCATACAGATTGTTGATATGGGCGTGTCAGCAATATTCTTGGAACGGCTTATCATATCAAGAGGAAACTTTAGGGACATCATGAGTGGGATGTTCAGTTGATCAAAAGGCAAATGTGCCTGTTACTACTGCTATTAATACTGCTGCTACTACCCATAATTATACGCAATTACTGCTACTACTACCACTGCTACTATGACACTAGTACAATTAAGCCTACACGCATGAAGGTGAAAATTTGACAAAATATTGAGGGGGAATTTGAACTAAATCAAAACACACTATGCGCATGCAGATTGTCAAAAGGGCGCATCTCAAGAATTGAGTATTAAGCTGAAACTTTTGGAGAATACTTAAAGGGGGAAGATCAATTGACAAAAAGGTAATATGTGCACGTCACTGCTAACACTAATACAACTGCTACTTTTCCTTATGCTACTAAACTACTCCAGCTACTGCTTGAACCGCAACAACTTGTAAGGTTTAGAGCATTAAGGTGAAAAGGGCATCAAAAACGCACATCAACAATATTTTCGGAACGGCTTAACGCGTCAAGGTGGAACTTCCAGGGCATCATGAAACCGATGTTCAACTAACCAAAAGGCAATATGCACATGCTACCACCGCTATTAATACTGCTGCTACTATTACTACTAATATAACACTAACACTGCAACTACTTTTACTACCACTGAAACTACTGTGATAATAGTACTTTTAAGGCTAAGTCTATGAAGGTAAAATTTGAGAGAATACTGATGGCAAATTCGAACTAAAAAAAGACACTATGCGCATTTAGATTGTCAAAATAGCGTATCCTAAGAATTGATTTGTGTATTAAGTTGGAGCTCTCAGGGAATACTTAAGGGGGAAGATCAGTTGATCAAAAGGCAAAATGTGCAAAACACTACTAATACTACTGCTACTGCAACATTTACTAGTTCTGCTACTACTATTACTATTGCACCAACTACTACTTCTATAGCACCTATTTGTAAGGTTAAGAGCATTAAGATAAAATTTCAAGAAGTATATGCATATACAGGTTATCAAAAGAGCAAATCTACAATGTCATAGCAACGGCTAATTGTATTAATTTGGGCAATATTGTAACAGTACTGAAATAAATCGAAACATACTATGCCCATATAGGTTGTCAAGAGGACGTATCAGCAATGCTTCAGGACCGTTTGATGGTATTAAGTTAAAAATTTCATTGTGTGTTGAAGGGAATGTTGAAAAAAAGTTGCTATTTGCATATTGCTACTACTACTACTACAACTATTGCTACTATACATGCTACGGGTATTAAGGTAAAGGTTCCAAGGAATATTTAGGCGGATGCTGAACCAAATCAAAACGAACTATGATCATATAGATTGTCAATAGGGTGACAAAGCAATATCACAATAACAGCTTACATTATCAAGTTAGACATTTCAGGGTAAGTTGTGACAGATTTTGACCTAGCCAGAACACACTATGTGTATACTTTGATACAACTTCTACGGTTACTGTAACTAGCGACACTAAGGGCATTCAGTTGAAGCGTTTAGGGGGAGTTTCAACAAAACGAAAAAACTATACGCATGCAAGTATTAAAAAATTATACGCATGCAAGTATTAAAATGGCATATAAGCAATATCATAGGCAGTGCTGCTGTATAATAGCAAGTAATATCATTGATATTTAAAAAAAATAATTTCATTGAAAATTCAAAGTTCTAATACACTTTTTGAGAGTCAAAAGTGATTGGAGGACAGTCAACCCTCCTCTTTAGCTCATAATTTTTCAAACACTTCCAATCAAAATTTAAGATAGCCATTTTGTTCTGCATAGCTGTATTTCTTGTAACTGTATCTCTAGGGCTATTGCATAGGGCAACCCCCCACCGTTATGCAATTTTCCCATTATGTTTAAAAACTAAATGTTGCCTTGAGATTAAATAAAAAAGCACTGTGTGTATGCTGATTGCCAATAAGACGTCTCAGCAGTATCCCAAGAACGACTGAGGGTGCTACGTTCAAACTTTCGGGGCTACTTCTGCTCTTAAAATTTAACTAAATCAAAAGAGTGTAAGTTTATCCAAGCTGTCAGAGTATAGACAGATTTTTTTTGCGAATGGTACAGGTCAACTAGAGGATGTATATGACTAAATTAAACACTACTATTTGCGTCCAGATTTTTAAAAGGGTGTATGTTGTTAAAAATTGCTGAAAAATTTTCTCCAGCATACAAATAGCAGGCCAAACTATAAATTCTTAAAGAAAAACCGAAAGGATTTAAACTATTATTTTCTTTTTCCCTGAAAACACTATGTCAATATCAAACGAACAGAAATTAATTAAAAAAATGTTTCCACAAAATAAGTTTTTCAAAGAAAAGTAAAGAACTCCATTAAACCAAAAAAGAGCAAAAATAAAATGAAATAGTTAAATATTTGATTTTGTTCATTTTTGGTTTAAAAAAAGGAACTCTCTATTTCCATCAAGGCCCAAAAAGTTCAAAACTCATGGCTGAATAATTTAAAACACGTATATACAATAAAAAATTATTAATAGAGGATTTAATGCTACAGAATATTTTGTACAAGATAGATAACAGATTGAATACAAATTTGAATCAAGATAACACGAAACATACACACTACAAAATATTCACAATGCAAATAAAAAAATAAGACAACTGAAAGAATCGCCAGCATGGACGCAAGGAAGGTCCAGGGAGAGGTCTATACTTTTCTGCTTTTAAATCTACCATAACTTGATAGGAACTTCAAAAATAGATCATTTTGAAATATACATCTTTACATATTCGATAAACATGTGATCCCAAAATACACAGAGTTAATCATGAATGGCAATATAATAAGGTAACAGAACATCATACAAGTAAGAAATTTCTTAAATTCTTTGTTTTCCCTCTCTCTTTTAACTTTTTGCATTTACAAATTTTTGGAAAAAAAAACTGGCAGGTCCAAATACGATTTCTGGAGGAAACATTTGAAACCTGAGTTTTTAATAATTTGATAAGCACGTTACAACTGAGGAATTAAGATTGTGTGACAAAAAATAAGACTGAATCTTGAAAAAATTCAACAGCAGAAGCACAAAAAACTCCCTAATTTGAATCTATCTAGAATAAAGAGTTACCCAAAAATTACAAGTCCTTGCCTCAAAACTTTTTGAAGCAAATAGAGACCTTTTCGATTGAAAAACCTGATTTCTGAAAGAAGCTTCAGGATCAATAAGTTCTGTTTTTCCGACACAGAATTTAAGCGTGATTTAAGCAGGTTCGACATAAATCGTTTTCATGTTCTCTTTTTACAAATTAGAATGCCCCAAAATAGCATGGTTGAAAAATGGGTTCTGAAAGATCTAAACACGATTATCCAAAGTGATATTCTACACAACCCGCGTCCAACTCCATTTATGTATGGAATGGCCTGAAAACAATGTTTTAGTGAAACAATAATATTTATAAAAACCGATTGATAAAATGTTACTTTCTAATTACGAACTGTAGAACAGTAAAACTTACTAACCCACCATCCCAAAAATATAATCTTGGTTTCTAGCAAGCTTATTGAATTCACAATAAGTAATATGTGATAATCTTAACTCAAAATCAGTAAGCTTTTAATCTCATAATTTGCACAATTTTCAGTGGAGAAGGATTTTCATGATTCAGATTGCCAGTTGAGTGGCATATTTTAAATTATATTACGAATTTACAATCTACTTTGTCAGAAAGAAAAGCCTTAAATAGTTGAATTCAGTTTTTAAGTTTTGCACAAGAATAAACATAAAAAATAATTGAATAAAAAGGAGAGAGTCATTTTGCTTCATTTAACGCATTCTACTTGATATTTCTTGTAAATTTATTAGCAAATACAATTTTTCAAAAAAAATTGAAATCTGGTTTTTACTATTTTGATAAGAATAATGCGAATGGGGAATTATGTGTCGTGACGTCGTGTGGAATTAGATGGCTAAATCTACGTGATGTTAAAAAAAGAAAAAAAAGAAAAATGACATTTAAAAAAAAATACCACTAATACATTTATCTGAGCATTTTATCATTAAGTTCAAGATTTTTCTGCGCTCTTTCTTCACTCACAGACAAATATTAAGCTTCCTAACTTATCAGTTCCTAAGGCTTTTGGCTGGAACTTTAAAAATTTCAGAAGTAGAGTAAAGAGGCTTGGCTACAACAAGGCTCAATAAACAAACTAATAACCAGACTATTCAGATGAGACTACAAAGTTTCAAAATGTCCAGGCCAGCCTATTCTAAAACCAGACCGAAGAAATTAGGCACTGGATTAAATTTACTTGGCATTGACAGTAGGAAACAAAATAAGCCAAAAAACTTGGACAAAAGACTGTTGTTCTAGAATTCTTTCAGGCGGATTTTAGGTAAACAAAGCTAACCAGAAACCCGAGAGGAACCAGGAAATTTTTCAGAATCAGGGCGGGAGGAATTTAAAGCTTAAAGACACTGTCATTTTATATCCAGATTTCCATACATATCCATGTTCTTGTTACTTTAAAGAATCAGCCAGTGAAGTCTTTGGTTTACTTTTAAACATTATACTTTTGCTATCCCGTTTCTGCAGGAAGGAGGAGGGATAGAGTTGATCTGTAAACAGTTTTCCCACTAGATCTTTAGATTATTTTGAAAGAAATTAAGATTTGAAAAAAACTTAGACACTTTATTTTGTTATTGCTGTTAGGACGAAGGATTATCATTTACAAACAACTAACTACATTTACCCTTATTCCAAAACTGCACACACAATGTGTTCCCTACCGATATTGTTCTGCACCCCCTTCCTCAGATAATTTAAAACTATGATTTAAAAAGGATACCCCCTCCGTCATACTTACTACTCCTCCGAAGGCGATGTTGTGTGCATCTATGCCTCCAGAGGGATAGAAGAGGGAGAAGAGATATGAGAAAAATACCCATTCTCTTTGTATTATCTGATGAATTCGTCTAGAAGAATCTTTTTAAATGCAAAAATATGTTGAAATTTGATAATATGGGTTAAAGAGTATGCCATAGGATATACCAAATTCCTGGTCCCTACACATAAGTGAGCGGTATCTATCTCTAACTGCCTGCAAAATTAGTTTGACCCATATTCATTAGTTACGGATAAAGCTACAAAATTCCAATAGCTCCGCCGAATAACATCACTATTTTCCGCTAAATCCTTACACATGCCAACAATGTCCTGTACGAAAAATGACCTATTTTCAACTCCCTCCTTGTCTAGTTTATGCTGTTTCATTGCAATTAGGAAATCGAGCAAAAACCGGTTTCTATCCCCATCTTCATACTGTTTTTCACAATACTGTATAACATCCTCATTCCCACAAAGGCCTTCTTCACTTTCATTAAGTATGCCCCGAAGATAATTCCAAGAACTTTCATTCATTGACATTTTAGAAATTGACTTAAGAGTATACTTTATTTCATTGGAACATATACCCGGCGTGAAACCTAAGTGATTTTTAATTACAAAGAATCGATGATTCCAAGCTGAATTGTTGAATAAATCATCATCAAGTAGACGCTCAACAAATTCAATTTCGTCATCAAAGAGCTTGTACTTAGCAAGAACCCATTGTCGATGAGTCCAGGCATGGTAGTTCTTTGGGTCATTTGAAAGTATAATTTCGGTGAATCTCAGCTCCTTTGAAGGATCTTTTAATTTGGAAACAATGTATTGTCTGTGATGCCACACTTGATAATTTTTTGGATTATTCTCTATTGTATCCCGGCAAAACTCCAATTCATCAGCTAGTGGCTTATTTAAATCTTCTAGCAAAAGTCGTCGATATTGCCAGGCTGTATAATTAGCTGGATTCAACTGAACAGCATCTGTTGTCAGTTCAAAAGCTCGTTCAGATCTTTCATTTGCAACAACTATAGCCCGAAAATATCCATACACATCTTTGAATGTATCAGAATAAGCAATGGAAACAATTGGATTGGGGCCTTCATCTAAATGAATTGGTGTGATATCATTCCAATCAGGACGATCACAATACAAGACAAAATCTACATCTTCAGTATCATTAGCCATTGTGCACCTTCTTTCGATGATTCCTTGTTGAGGTCAATAGGACTTTCTGGATGCCCAAAATTGTCCAAGTCTAGAAGTAACTTTTAAAGAAGGGTCCGTTTCAACTGATTGTGCCAGACCCGACCACCTCTTGATCTATAAAAGAGAAAATGATCAAATTAATCAATAATCACATGAACTACAGCCCTTGGACTAAACAGATCTCAAGATATTTTTCATGACTACACAGTAATCAAGATATTTCCCAAGGGTTGAGGTCAAAAGAAATGTACAGGTTTATTAATAGGCTACTTATTCTTTCACGGTTTGAACCTAAAGAGAGTGCAAGAGGGGAGGGTCAAAATTGTTACATAAATTATTAGGCCTTTTTGAAGGGGATCCTTGGATCAATATCTAGGGAACACTTACCTATCCCTTGCATGCAGGCATGTACGCACATTCACACAAAATATAATATATAGCACCCATTCTGTGTGGTATTACTACCTGCGTCCATTTGAATACTGGACCCGTCTGCATCTGTCTCCGCCCCTACCCCCAAGAAAAATGTATCTTTTGCTCCCAGTGACCCTATTTCCTTGGAAAGTCCTTTGATATTCTCCCCGGCATATGTCATTTTAGGTCTATGCACAATTATAATAGCGGCCAATCCACTATTCTGTGTTTGAATCGGGGACACCGTTTATAATGAGATATGCCTGATTGAATAATAACTAGGTTTATTGCCCGGGAACTTTGCTACACTTAGATTGAGCTTTGATGACAACAGTGGGACGGGGGAAAGCTTTAGTTTGCTTCTTTGCCATCGATTAAACACTGTAGTTATCAATCCCTCAGAATTGTAGGTCCCAAAGGAATTTTTTGTCTTTAAGAAAAAGATAGAGCAAAACCGGAGTTATAAACCCACCATCACCAGATGTGACCAATGTTTACCGGCTAATTATAACCCTAAGCTTAAAAAAATATAATAAAAACAACATATTCAAACCAATCCTTATCATTCCTGATAGTTGATTTGTAAATTCATTTATGAGACCCAAAAAATTAAATTTCGTTTGGTAAAGTAATTTTTAAAACTTAATAAGATACGATTTCAAACCAGCAATATTGGATTCCAATTAGTACTTAAAAAGGATGTAGAAATATTTTTGCTCACAATTGATTCATTTCAATATAAATTAAAACTTTCTGGTTTCAACAGAGTTTCAGATTTCTATCAAGGGCAACTGAATGTATTATGGACACCAAGGATATGTGCGGTATATCATATCTCCTTATTTTGGACATTGAGACAGTTTGGGTGACTTGCAAAAGATTGTTCATCCTAGAAAAATGGCAAGAGAAACAAATTTGTCATAAATTACCCAAATGCAGGCAAATAAATGAAGTCTATGCTGGTATAATTGTCAAAGGAAAAATAAGTGTAAATAAAAATTTATTGACCCTCCTGTCAAAGTGTCCATAATGTCCCGTGTTATGCTGGTAAAATCTTTAAATGAGATACAGCATTGCTAAAAATGCGTTGAATCTCTTGTCAAAAAGTATCCATATTATCCGCTCTCCCTGCATAAAAAAGCAACAAGATAAGTATGAAAAAAAAGAAAAAAAAAGAAAAATTTTAATGCTGACACACAGACACACTAAAGTGAATATTACAACTCAAAACATATCATATCAATAAAAGAAATCAACAAAAACTCATCTACTGAATCACATCAAACTCTAAATCTAACTGCTAAGGCGTCCTTCTTATCACAATTTTAAAGACTCCATAAGGTTTTGATGTAACAGAAATGGCAGTAAGACAAACCTTGATCGTTGATTTTGGAGGCTAACAACAAGCAAAAACATCAACTTTAGTTTTTGAGGAAACAACTGATGATACAATATCAAGAAAACCAACACCAAACAAAGCAACCAAGCGTTTGCAGCACTGCAAATCATCAGACAAAATATAATGCCATCCACGCATGAGACTGACAGCTCAATGAGCCAAGAGTTTAATTTTTGACAGAGATAAATTTGAGTTTGAATGAACAACAATGTGGTACAAACTATGAAGTTAGATCTATCAGACTAGAATTTCAAAAAGATGAAGAAGTAAATTTGAACCACCTCTTCTGAAGGAGTTTTACTCTCAAGAAATTCTCTGTTGGTAGATTTAGCACTTCCAAAAATAGGACTGAATTTACAATGGTCACAATTACCAGACATTTGAAACCAGAGCTTGTGATAGTTATTTAGTGAAAATTAAGGTAACAATCCATGTCAAGACAATTGCCTTTAATCGTTATAGAAAACAGGTGGAAAAGAATTTTATTTTTGGACACTCCAGAATTCAACACATTTTGATACAAAGGTAGATTGATAGTATCTAAAATACCTTCCACAACGAATTCAAGCTTTTGCTAATCAGAGGCAGCGTAGTAGAGCTGCTAAGTAAAGGACCAAATGTCTTCAATGCATGATTATTTTTTCCTTAACCATTCTGATTGGAACAGAAATTGTGGTTGTAGAAATTTTGGAGGCTGCTTGTTCAATCAGAAGTTCTAGTACTCTTTTTTCGAGTCGAAAATGATTGGAGGGCAACCAGATTGCCCCCTAAGTTTACCAAAATTACACAAGCAAGGCATTCCTCTAAGGCCCATAGTAGCTTGTACGAAAGCCCCCACATTCAATATTGGGAAATGGTTATGTACAGCCTTTAAACCCTTACTTTACTCTCAAAAATCATATATTTGTAATTCGGTAGATTTGGTTGAAAAACTCAAAAACGTAAATATCTCAGAAAATACAATTATAAGTAGCTTTGATATTGTTTCAATGTATACAAATATTAATGTCACAGTATCTGAACAGTTATTAGAAAATAAAATCAAAGAAAATTATCACTTAATAGAAGCTTCAGCAGCAGGAATAGATTGTGATGTCTTAATGACCTTAGTTAAACTCTGTAACAAGTACTCAATGTATTTCCAATCCCGTAATTCCTTTTACCAGCAAATTAATGGCTTAGCGATGGGCGCGCCCCTCTCCGGGTTACTGACGAATATTTATGTGGAACATATTGAAAATTGGGCATTAGATTCGTATTTTTTAAAACACGTCTTTTGGGGACGTTACATGGATGATGTAATTTCACTCTGGAACTATGGGGGAAATGAGCTTAAGGGTTTTTTAGATCACCTTAATACATACGATAGAAATTTACAGTTTACTTTAGAAATCGAAATCGCAAATAAAATCCCATTCCTAGATGTGTTAGTTATTTGTAGCTTCGATAAACTCAATTTTACTATTTATAGAAAACCAACACAAAACAATAGATATTTGCATTTTAAATCAAACCACCCCCCACAAGTTAAAAGAGCAGTTGTAATATCCCTCGTCAATCGGGCCCTAAACATTTGTTCTGATTCCCACATAACAGCAGAATTAAATTTTATCAAGGACATACTTTTTGGAAATGGGTATCCTATTTTATTTATTAATAATGTAATTAATTGTAGACTGAAGAGACATTCCCGTAAAATTAATGATAGTTTACCATGTGATATTTCTGACATGCCCTAAAACATAATTTACCTCCCCTACATCCCAAAAATCACTACAAACCTTAAAAAAGTTTCTACAAAAAATAATCTGTATGTAGTATTCACAAATAATTTTAGAATAATAAATTTTCTAAATTCTGGTAAAGATAAAACCCCAGTTACTCGCCAAAGAGGGGTCTATCAAATACCATGTGATTGTGGCAAATATTATGTAGGTAGAACACACCAGAATTTAGAAAAGCGCATACAACAGCATAAAGATGATATAGTCAGAGCTCTAAATTCTAGTATTTCCATTGTTTCATCTGATTCTGCATTAGGCAGCCATATTTTTGAAAATCCTAGCCACAATATACTTTTTGATGAATCCGCCTTTATTAGCAATGACCTAGGCATAAAGCAGGTAGTCCGAGAATCAATTGAAATCAGACTTAAGATTAATAATGATATAAATTTTGAATAACATTGCATCAAGCCAACTGTCCTGGGGTACTCTGCTTTTCACTACTTGTGGGTTGGAGTAAACTAGAGAGTGTTCACAAGTATAGACTATAACAACCTGTGTTCTTTCTGTCAGGAACGTCATAGCCCAGTCAATGGCTTCTTCATTTTATTACAGACATTCTAGTTTAAGCTTCAGTCAACAATAAGGGACCTTCCCAGATGCCTTAGCCTGGCCAAGGAGAAAAAAAAATCAACTGAAACCTCTTTATCTATGAGGTGAGTAATGTAATTGTATGTATTGAGCAGGTTTATGTCTATCCACCTGGCTGTCCTTAAACTGTGTTGGCAGTTGGGTAAAAGGTTATTGGCTGTCAAGTCTTGTATGATGGCATCATTTACCATGCCTTCCATAATTTTAGAGGGGATAGAGGTCAGACTAATAGGTCTACAGGTAGCATATTATGATTCCTCTAATCTTTGGGGACTATATTGGTATTTAAAGATGTCTGAAAGATCTTAGCTGATGGGAAGGCTATCTGGTTTACCATTTCTTTTAAAAGCCATGGATAGATTCCATCTAGACCCCTTGCTTTAGTTATATTGAACTTGATAGCCATTTATGGGCCTCTATTGTAGTGAATGTCATCTTGGGCAAAGCGGTAGGGATACACTTAGGCAGTAGGCTTGAAAGTTGCCCATTGGGGGTCTTCTTTACAAACGTTTGCTAAGAAAGATTTGTTAAGTTTATTTGCCCCACTTGGTATGAGGTGTCTGACTGGTTTGCCAGAGCACACATATCTCCAGAACATTTTGGGCTTTCTTTGCTACAATTTGCAAATTTCTCTTTATACTCAGGGAGGGTAGATCTTACCAAAATTGTCACTCAATTTTTGGCTGGTTTACACTTGGTGAAATCCTCTCCTGTTTGAGTTTTCTAATATTTAGTCTATTTGTTTTCTTTTCCTCTTTCAGTGGATATATGGCAAAGTATTTGGTATCTTTATGAAAAAAATCCAAAAGTATTTCTTTTCTAGGTCAATCAACAGTTCTTTGAAACATTATCATGATATATCAACATTCCTATTTAATGTGGGGGTCTAGATAACCATTTCAAGTTCCTCCCTTAAAATTTTGTAATTAATAGCCTATATATTCTTTTTGTGTGCTTTCTCTTCCTACAATTAAACAGTAAAGCTGAGACTACATATATATGGTTACTGAAAGCCAGGTGTGTGAGAAGCTCATTTCTTAACAGTTTTTTTTTTTTTTTTTTTTTTTTTTTTTTTTTTTTTTTTTTTTTTTTACAGTAGTCCATGATAGCTAAATCTAGAAGACTGAGTATTTGATTAAGAATGCTCCAGGCTGAAGTATGAACAGACTGAAGATGGAAATTAACATTCAGGAATAAAGAAAATAGGAAGCTAAGTAGAAAATCTGCTACTCTCAACCCAAATAACTTTCAGCATGTTAAAACTTATGGTACTTGTCTGTTATATAAAACACACTCAAGAAGTGAAGTTTGGTGAATGCTAATGAAATAAAATAAAATTATGATGAAAATATAATTGTTTAGAAAAAAATTGGGCTATATATTTGCACACTAGGGTGGGGGTAAAGCATAGCATATATTAAGTACATAACCTAAACAAACCTATTTTAACCTAACCAAACCTATTTAACCTAATGAAAAAAAAACATGATGAAAATAGGATACTTTATTAGCAAAATTGAGAAAACTAAAACTTGGAAATATGCTCCCAGAACACAAATGTCCTCAAGAATCACACTAAAATGAACTTGGCCTTCTGCCTTTACTGCTGCCAACTACATGTACTCAACTAAGTAAGAATGTAAATGATGGTGGTATGTACCTCAGTGATGTTTGTTCCTCCACTTTGCAGAACCCAGCATTCTCTCTACTTTTTGGGTAGAGGTGCTGGTCTCTGGGTTGACAAATTTTTTTTTTTTGGTTTACTTTCAAATGAGTGAAATCTACTTGTTCCAGTTCATTTGTGTTGTAGCCCTTCCAACAATCTGAAATGATTCTTGAACATCCATGGTGAGATACTATATTCTATCACTAGTCAAAGCAAATTAACTGGTGTCCTCGAAAATTGCATTAATAATGAACTATATCAAGAATAATGTTAATAATAAACTTTTCTTTTTCATTGAGATGGTCAGCCAACACCAAAGCTCCAAATTTTCATGGTAAAATTCTACTTTAGCTACTTTTGGGTGTCTTGAAAAGGGGTTAGGTTATGAAAATAAAACTTTGAGGGATGGGTATACAGGCTACAGTATGTCCTAGGAAGGTATTTTGAAGTACCTACCTCTACACCTTCTCTCTCTAGCAGTTCCTGAAATTTACCTATATGACAGGTCTATACCAAAAGAAATTTTGACAAAACAACATTTTATCTTATTTTCCAGTTATCAGTTTCTTTTTCTCTGGCTTCAGTTCTGAAAATGTAATTCCTTTTATTTGAGTAGAATTTTAAGCCATATCAATGGTTTTTTTTTCAAATTTAGGAAATATATTTGCCCATCTTTAAAACTTTATAAATTGGAATTGAGCAAAGTAGTGAAGCTAAAAACAATTTCATTGTACTTCATTTAAACAGAAGATCTATTTTGCAAGGTTTCACTTTTATAACACACATATTTGTAAAGTTCATCAAAGGTCAGGACCCTCTAGAAAGAAAAGGGGTGGAGGTAGATACTTCAAAATATATTCTAGGGACATACTTCAGCCTATAGACCCATTGCTGAAAGTTTCATTTTCCTGGCTAAAGTAGAATTTTACTTAATTCACAAATGACCTTATCAATTTTGCTAATAATGTATTCTATGTTCATAATATTTTATTGTCACCAAACTTTATTTCTTGAGTGTGTACCATATATACCATATCTAATAAGTACCATATATATATATATATATATATAT
>JAQQPU010017946.1:7098-18036 GCA_029168905.1 Artemia sp. Kazakhstan ARC1039
AATTTTGTTACGTGCGCGCACGTAACAAAATTACAATTACTTTAATCACCTCAATATTAATTACCGGTTTACGTGCCACTAAATTATTAGGTATTAAGTTAAAATCAATAATTAAAATGTAGTGAATTTCAAAATGTCAAAAAAAATTCCAAAAATAAAAACTCTGGGTTATTATAAAGACACACAATACGTTCTAAAGATATTTTCTACTCTTGCTACCAACCAACCAAAATGTCAAAAAAAAATTAAGCATAGGAAGGAACATAAAGGACCAGAATAACATAGGAAGGAACGTAAAGGACCAGAATAGCATAGGAAGGAACATAAAGGCTCAGAAATGAAACCTACTACTCTACTGACGGCAATTTATTAATTACAATTACGTGCTTACAACGAGGTTACGTGCGCGCACGTAACAAAATTACAATTACTTTAATCACCTCAATATTAATTACCGGTTTACGTGCCACTAAATTATTAGGTATTAAGTTAAAATCAATAATTAAAATGTAGTGAATTTCAAAATGTATAGCATAGGAAGGAACATAAAGGACCAGAATAACATAGGAAGGAACGTAAAGGACCTGAACAGCATAGGAAGGAACATAAAGGCTCAGAAATGGAACCTACTACTCTACTGCCGTCTAACTGATCTCCAGAGAATATACCAAAGTAAAACCTTTAATAAATGTTTTAACAAATTTAAACAAACATTAAACAAAAATTAAACAATGTTTTACAAAACAAAAAAGAAATCAGCATAAATTACAAAACAAACACTTAACTGAAAACACACAACTGGCATTTGAGAAGAAAGAATGCTTTGTTTTTATATCATAAAAAATTACCCGCAAGTTCTTTATATTTCTATAGTGTTAGAAATGCTATGTTCTTTTGTATTTTCAGTGAAGTATTAGTTTTTAAAAATCCTATAAACATATATATCTATAATCCTTATAGATCGAATATAAAATAAGGAAAACTGAAGCTTCAAAAACTTGTCCTACATTTATTCTTAGGATTTTTCTCATTCAGTTATTTCATGGGAAAGGAGGAGGTTCAATTATTTCTTGAGAAGGGGAGGAGGTCTTAAAATTGTCGACTGATTGATCACCAAAGAATGTACCAGTATTTTACTAATTACCTGAGAAAAAGTAACTGGCAGATAAAGAGGCTCACACAGTGTATCTCAACCTCAAGCACTTTGTGAGTAATTTCAAATAATCTTTAGATTGACTAACATTCCTTGATTTATATTTCCTTTTAGCCTATGCTTGCTTGCCCTTCTACAGGTGTTTCAGACGTGATGGTGAAATTTAGCAGTAACAAGTTCACATGTGAATACAAATATGATGGAGAGCGTGCTCAAATTCATATTCTACCCGAGGGAAAGGTCAAAGTTTTTAGCAGGAACCAAGAAGATATGTCTGGGAAATATCCAGAAGTCGCATCAAGGGTATGTTTTTTTCTTTTTTTTCTTTTTTTTTAAACATCCAAGACGATATGTCTAGAAAATATCCAGAAGTGCCATCAAGTGAATGTGTTTATTTGTCCTTGGAAAATAGCCAAGAAAATATGCCTGGAAAATATCCAGAAGTGACGTCACGGGTATGGTTTTATTTTCTTGGAAAATATCCAAGAGGATATGCTTGAAAAACATCCAGAAGAGCCATCAAGGTAATGTGGTTATTTGTCCTTGGAAAATAACCAAGAAGATGTGCCTGGAAAATATCCAGAATTGACATCAGGGGTATGGTTTTGTTTTCTTGGAAAGTATCCAAGAGGATATATCTGGAAAATATCCAGAAATGGCATAAATAGTGTGTTTGTTTGTTTTTTTCTTGGAAAATATCCAGAAGTGGTATCAAAGGTATGACTTTTTTTTTTGCTTGTGAAACACAAATTTTTGCAAAAAAATATTTCATCGTAAAATTATTCTCATAAAAAATCGTTTTTGAGATAAAACATGAAAATGGAAGTTTTCATTTTCTGCATAGGTGTAGACAGTGAAGAGGAGGTGGTAAAGTATAAAATGATGAACCTTTGGTGTGCTGTTTCAGAAAGCGGTAATCCAGGTTCCAATACTTTTTATATCTCTCTACGAGGAGAGCACTCAAAAAAAAAAAAGAACGCTAAATTATGCTACTTTTACAATCATAGGAGAAATAGAAAATTAGAACAAGAAAAGGTCACTTGTTAAATACGCTCACAAAATATGGCACGATGGAGTTTACAAATCTGGTTGTACGCCACTTCAGGGGTTGTAGTTTGTTGTGATACCTGGTAATTCTGTTGATCTATGCAGATGGTGGAAAAATAGATCGGTGTTTCTCGTTTGCTAATAGTGTTTTCCAAAAATGCATTATTAAATCATGTCTTCGGGCAAATAATGTTGACAAATCCAAGAGCACTTTTTTAGTTGCTGAAGTGGGGCCCGGGTATTATTTTAAAAGCATGTTTTTTTAATATATTCTAGTTCTGCAGACATGTAAGCAGTGTTCTGATTTAGGGGACACCAAAGGGAACTCGAAGATAGGCCTGGTGTAGGATGTATTCACTGTGTCTAGAAGGAATACTAAGGGTAAAACAATTGTTTACGTCTTTCAAGCTTACAAGTGCACTTCAAAACAAGCACAAAGTTCTTGTATGTGTATGAGGGCTGGTAAACTCTCTAAGACACAAAACGGTCATTTTAACATCGTGGCTGTTTTACCGAAAGCTCCTATCTAACATTTCTACACTTTTGAAGTAACTGTCAAAAATCGTTTGCTAAGCTGTTCTCAGAGGGAGAATCAGCAAAATCGGAGGGAGGGAACTGATACTGTAGATCAGGTTAGGTCTTCCTAATCTCCCTTTGAACACAAGTCTCCGGACCGTTTTTGGTAGCAATTTCAGGAGTTTGAAAATCTCAGATGCGCTCTTTGGGCTTCACAGCGATGATGTAGTATTTTAAATCTGTATTGAAAATGAATAAAACAGTCCGTGGTAACGAACTGTATATTAGGAGCGACTCAGCCCAATAGTTGCAGAAACTCCAAAGAATCAGATTTTTATAACAGTAGGTATGTCAAAAGACTCCATGCTGACTCCAAATATAAAAAGTTTATTGAGTTTAATGTTACCCACTAAAAGCTTCAAATCTGAGAAAATTTACCTCATTTTCGAAAAAAGGGGAAACATCCTTAATAGTCAAGCAATGTTAATGATTATCAAACCATCATATTCAGTATATCAGAGAACCCTACTGTACAGTTTTCAAGCTCTTATTTAGAAAAATGTAGAATTTTGCATCTTTTGTCAGAAGAAAGATCAGATGTGCGTTTATTTGTTGTTGTTTTTTTCTGTTTTCCCCAGGGGGGATCGTATCGAGCAAATGCTCCTGAAAGATCGGGAGAGAGCTCATTCGAACGAAAATCAAAAGTTCTAGTTCTCTTTTTTAGTGACTAAAAAGATTAGAGGGCAACTAGCTCTCCTCACACGCCCTTTTCCCCACATAGATATCCGATCAAATATTTTTGGCATTATCAAAAGGTCCACTAACAACGGCTTTGGCGAAAACATGACCCCCTTAGTCCCTGGAGAAAGGGATGAAGTTACGAAATTTGCCCACTGTTCACATGCAGTAGTTGTTATTGGGAAATATATGGAAGTTGCTCTTTTTCGGGGGGAGGGGGCTCTAAGGGGATATTTTTCTGGGGGGGGGGGGGGGTTCGAAGTGAAATTTTTCAGTCAAAATTTTACATGGGGGGGTAGGGAAGCTGATTTACTTGCATGATTTGAAAAAAGCCTAGAAATTGAATATAAAAACAAGTTTTTTCAATTGAAAGTAAGGATCAGCAGTAAATCTTAAAATGAACAGAAATTATTTCGTATATGAGGGGGCCTGCCCCTTCCCAAATCCTTGCTCTTTCCGCTAAACTTTAACTTTTTGCCGCAATTCTTTGAGAAAGACTGCTCAAACACAAAAGCCATTGAATTTGAGTGAAGTATTTTTAAAGAAATTTAAAAGATTTTTGCGTAAAGAGCGAGGGTTGAGGAAGGAGCAGCCCTCCTCAATTACGGAATAATTCCTGTTCGTTACAAATTTTACAGTTTCGCCTTGCTTTTAGTTGAAAACCTTTTTATTTAAAAAAAAACTAAACTAAATGACTAGGTTTATAAAGAACTTTATATACATAAAGCATTTTTTTTTTTCGTTTTTTTTTTTTTTTTTTTTTTTTTTTTTTTTTTTTTTTTTTTTTTTTAGTTTTGTTTACAATAGATACGAAAGCATTTATATATGTTTCTTGTTGGTTTGTGAGGGCTGGTAAGATCTCAAAACACAAAAGAGCCCTATTGATATAGTCCTTTGTCGGTCTATTTTGGAAATATATTCTGGACAGAACTAAATTGAACAGCTTTATCGACGAACTAATTGGTAGACCAAGTTCCGTAATATGATCAGCTGGCTTGATCCTGCCGCTCCCGAGAGGTGTATCTGCTGGAGGTTCTTGCTTGCTGGAGGTTAAATCTTCAAACGAACAGAAATTATTTCTTATATGAGGGGGATGCCCCTTCCTAAACCCTTTGTCGGTCTATTTTGGAAATATATTCTTGACAGAACTAAATTGAAGAGCTTCATTGACGAACTAATTGGCAGACCAAGTTCATAATATGATCAGCTGACTTGATCCTGCCGCTCCGGAGAGGCTTATCTGCTGGAGGTTCTTGCTTCCAGTTGAAAAAAAAACAACTTCGGGTCTTTGGGCATTTAATACAAGGCCAAACTTAGCGTACTCAGAATATAGCAATGTAGTAGCCTCGCTAGTGCGTTTGATAGTACGACTCAAATTCGGAATTTTGTCTGCGTTGCAGATAAGAGATAAATTAAGACCAGCAACCATAAAAAACGTGACAAATGCTGACTGTGCTGCAAGAACTACATTGTTGAACAGTGAATGAAATGGAACACCACTTATTTTATGAGATATCCTGTTCAACAATGACTATCCCATTTTATTCTTTGACACCCTAACTTGAGGGTTAAAAATCGGGGTTGAATGGTATAAATCTTGACATGAAGGGTTTCCTATTCTGCGATTATAGTCTAAATTACCGCATTTGGAGATAATCATTTAATTTGATCTGCCATTTCTAGCTGAGTGGTTAGCGCGGTAGCCTTGAAGTTCTTTGTCAGCGAAGACTGGGGTTCGAGTCCTGGTGGCGCTGGTTATTTGGTTAGATGGAGGTTCAGTGGCATGACTTCGTAAGCTCAGCCAGAGTGGACCCAACTCTAAATGGGCATCTAGAGAAATCTGGGGAAGGTAAACAGGAATGATGTGCAAAAGCACTGGATGGCTGGTCCCCTATACCCCATTGCACTTCCTGGCTGAAGGGCTATGAAATAGAGTGAAGTCCAATGCCATATTATTTACCTTTTTACCTTTATTTAACTCGATTTCAGTAAGACAATCGTTACAAGAAATATTCAATTTTGTAATCTACTCCCATTAGACTCTTAGAGACGACTTCTTAAGGATCATCCATTAAACTCGGGTATCAGGGAAACCCGTTCCTGATCAGAAAGATATCCTATTCTACAATCTTAGCCCCTTTATAATTGCAGAGGGGGTGGTGGGAAAAGAAGATTCGAATGGGAAATCTGGATGTATGGGGACTTGAGCCTTGCCCTGGTAATAAAACTGGCGAGCTTTGTTTGAACTATTTGGATCACGGTTGCTGGGAGAATCGTTATGATGCTACCATAACACGACTATTATACCATGATAATTTTCCTCCTCCTGGAGGATATATCTTCCTCCTATCCATCTCCTGGTTGTTAGCTTCTGGGTCGCATGGTGAGAAGAAAAGATGCATCTGAATTCTTCTACATTGCAACGTGCAATTCTGTGTACAGGGAAATTTTGTGCATCAAAATTTTGGTTCTGATTTTAAAGAACTCCAATGGATTATCCAAGGATTTTTTTTTTGCTTTTATTTCGAGTTTTTCGATTATTCTGTTTCTCAAAAATATCGGCTTTCTGCGCTTTTTTGTGCTTTTTTGTATGCTTCTTGCACTGTTTTTTCCATACGCCGAAGAGTTAGATGTCGCACACTTGCAAATAGATTGGAAATTTAAGCCTAATTCTGAGTGTCAAATAGGATATAATGGTCACGGTTAATTACGACAGTCAGTAAGAACAGGCAGCTTGTGTAAAAAAAAGTATCTATTTAATCTTTTAGATTTAAGTTTAAAGATGTTATACACCAAATTTTTATTCGAAAAATCTTGCGACGAATTTGGCGGGATTTTCCGGGAATTAACTTAGGTTGACTGCGCTGGATTTATTTGGGGATCTTTAGTTGGATTTTGGGTGGTGTGTCAGGCTCGGCCTTTTTTTCCTTTTTTTTCGCTAATATTATGCGGCGATTTGGTGCATTAATTTAGCTGTAAATATTATCAGTATTTTTTTGTTTTTTCTCACTGTTCACTTATCCACCGTTATTGGAAGCGCTGTACAATTCGTCCTTTCGGTTTTACGCATTTGTTTATCATTAATAATTAATAATTTTATTTTACATAAAGAAAGAAAAACGAGCAAAAATGGGGGTTTTATAGGCCAAATGAAGATACTGAAAAAACGAAGCGAATATTTCGAGAGGACAAACGCCTCTCTTCTTCAGCGCGAAACGAAACGATGTATCAATAAAAGCCAAAAATTAAAAGAATTAAAACCAAATACCTAACAACCATAAAAGCGAGTTATTCGCCAATATCCGCGATTTGCACAAAATCCAAAAAATATGATCTGCCATCGACGGATACTAGCGAACAACTGAACAAAAGAAAGGAATCAATTCATTCACTCGAAAAACAAACGAACCAGCAATTAAATAAGTTGGAAAACTATGTCATTTGATTTCGGATTTTAATTAAGGCATTTCTTGCAGACACCCTTTGAGACCTAAGGGGTTGTTCACGTGTTTGATTAGATGACTGAGAAAGTGGTTCAAGGTTTATTTCAGGGATCACTAAAGTATCGGCTTCTCTTTTGAGAAAACCGAAATATGACTCATTTATTCTTAAATCACCGGAATCTCTGTTTAAAGCTAGACCTAAATGTTGGTATTTATAAATTTCAACAGCTTCTCTGTAGTGCTGGACAATACCCTTATCATTCGAAATAAGACTAGCTTGATTAAACAAAATAGTATGGTCTGGTTTTTCAAAAATGTGCTCTGCAAGGGCAGAGTCAAAATTTTCCGGTTTTTTCCGCTTTTTAAGTGTATTATTAATTGAGCTAGAATGCTGAGTTAATCTATCTGTTAGTCGCTGATTAGTTCTTCCAATATACCAAAGACCACACGAACAAGGAATTCTGTAGACACCGGAGTTTTCACCTATCGGGATAGGGTCTTTTCCTTGATAAATTTGGGACCTGATAGTTTTTCTGGGTCTATAATAAGTGTAAATGTTATTTTTCCTTAGATTTTTTGAAATGTGGTCTGAAATCCCTTTAATGTATGGGAGACCAAGATAAACTGAATTTTCCCTTTGATTTGTGTTTTCTGTGGAACTATCTGATAATCTTTTAATGCGTTTTGCAATTACAGAATTTATTAAACTAATTGGATAACCATTCCCAAATACTTTCGTAAATTTTAAATTTTTCGTAAACTTTTGTTCTGTCCCAAAAATATTCTCCAAGTATTTCTTTTTTTCATCTAAGTATTACATAAATAATTTCCCCCTAGTGCAAGGAAAAGCGCTTCCTCTTTCATTTTGTAAAAAAAATCTTGATGATACGTGAATTCTTTTGCGGTGAATAAATTTAACCTGACGTAATCATTTTCGCTTTCAAGAATATAAAGTTGTGTTTTGTCTTTGATTTTCAGTTTTCATCAATTTCTGCTGTCAGCTCTCTCGTTTTCGTTTTTTTTTTTTAGTTTTGTTTACAATAGATACGAAAGACTTGAATGATATCCATATGTCTAACCGTGTATATACTGCCAACGTTTCTATGTCTATTTTCATGCAGGTTAAACAGCAATATTTATTATGTATTAGTAACATATCTATAGATGTTTAAGTATTATGTATGTTTTTTAGAGATGACTTATGTTTCTATGTGGGTTTGTAAACAAAGCTAAAAAAAAGAACGAAAATGAGAGAACTGACAGCCGACATTGACAAAAACTGAAACTCAAAGACAAAACAGTAGATACAAAAGACTAGAATGATACCCATATGTTCAACCCTTCTATAGAAACTGCCCACGTTTCTGTATGTATTTTCATGGACGTTACACAGCATTATGTATTATCTATTAGTAATATGTCTATAGATATTAAAGAAATATGTATGGTTTGTGGATGTGGAATATGTTTCTATATGTGTTTTTCCCATATGTGGATTCTAGTAGTATAAGGTTTTTAAAACAAATATGCTAATTTTTATCTTATTTCTATCATAACTTGGCTAGAGCGTGATGTAACATCAGTCATCCTCGATGCGTAAGAGGAGTCGCTTGCCAAAGAGGAGTCTAAATCCTCTCGCGTTTCTATACGCAATCTAACATATGCTTTGAGTCTAGTATGTAAGCTCTTTGAGTTGTACTAATTGCGTTTTTCATTTAGGAGAAAGCATGGTTTGAAGTTAGACATCCTTGATGCAAAAGTTGTTGCTCGCTCATGTGAAATTTAAGCTCTCTCGCATTTATTTTTAATATTACACATACTTTGAATCTAGCAAAATAAGGTCAATGGCAGCGTTGCTAAATGTGTTGTTGATTTAGGCCAAAACTTGGCTAAAGCCTGATGTAACATCAGCCATCCTTGATGCAGAAGCCGTCGCTTGGGATGTTGAAAAGAAGATTCTGCTACCGTTTCAAGTGCTATCGACTAGGAAGCGGAAGGATGTGAACGAAGCAGATATAAAAGTTCAAGTCTGCATATTTGCTTTTGACCTATTGCAAATAGATGGTGAGCCCATTGTTGATAAACCTTTAAGGATAAGACGTGGCTTGATGAAAGAGAAGCTGCAGGTGAGTGATTCTTTATTTTTTTTTATTTTGGTTATTTCGTTGCAGCTGTCTTGGCGATTTAGTTATTACATTAGAGACGAAAATTGTTTGTAGAGACACTATTAAAGCCATACCGGTACTAATAGCTGTTATTTTGTAACTTTGTCGTTTATTAAATAATCCCATGAATTAACCGTATTTCAGTGAACCCTCTGATCTCAAAACTGAATGGCTTCTCCAGAAATAGCTAAAATAAATATCGGAAAATGTTTGAAGTATAACTTCGATTAGACTTCCAGGAAGACAGAACGGTCTGTGAGCTGTATACCACCCAGTAATGTTCAATGTGTGTCCGTCGGACCTTTTACGAAGATGCTACATTCAGTTATAAACGTTTATAATACTTTCTTTTTCTTGCTGCTTGAAGTTCTACTAGTAAGAGTATGTGAAATAATTATAAATAAGTGCCCCTAAATACTACTACTACTAACAACTCACCGCAGCACCAAGCCGCCTGAGGCCAACACAGCTACGCATGCTCCTACTCCATCCCAATCTATTTAAAGCCTCCTTTTTTACACCCGCCCACGAAGTTCCCATTTCCTTTAAATCTTTCTTTATGACGTCCTCCCACCCCAGACGCGGACGACCTGCTTTCCGTTTAGCCCTAGACGGTTGGCCGAAAAGAATAATCTTTGTCAATCTGTTATCCTTCTTCCGCACAACGTGCCCTAGCCACCTCAACCTTTCTTTCATTATAGCCCTAGAGAGAGGTATTGAACCACGTTTTTCGTATAGCCTATTGTTTAAAATACGGTCAGTCAGCCGGTAGCCCAGAACAATCCTTAAGCAATTTCTTTGGAAAACATCTAGCAAATCTTCATCCGCTTTTCTGAGCGCCCATGCTTCAGTGCCGTATTTAACCACCGTCATCACTGTAGTTTCTAATATTTTAATCTTGGTTTGCAGACTTATCTTCCTATTCTTCCAAACTTTTTTTAACTGTGAAAAAAACACCCTGAGCTTTGGCTATTCTACTTGTAACATCTTCACTGCTCCCACCATCTTTACTAATAATGCTACCAAAGTAAGTGAAGCTGCCCACCTGATCAATCTTTTCATTACCCAACGTCACCTTTTCATCTTCACTTACTCCTAGCCTTAGTGACTTAGTCTTTTTAACATTAATTTTTAAACCTATTCTAGCACCCTGAACTCGCAAAACCTCTAAAACTTCATTCATTTTGCTCACATTTTCATCTAGGATGCTTAAATCATCAGCAAAATTCAAGTCCATGAGACTTTTTCCTCCCCATTTGATTCCATGGTCTCCCATTGCCTTTCCTGTGCTCCTTAAAACAAAGTCCATCAAAATAATCCATACAAAGGGGGATAGAACACAACCCTGCTTAACTCCTGATTTAATACAAAACCAGCTGCTAACCTCATTTCCTACCTTAACCGCAGCAGTGCTATTCTCGTACATAGCACTAACCACTTTAATGCATTTATCTGGTATACCATACAAGGATAAAACCTTTACTAAAGCTCTTCTATCAACAGAATCGAACGCTTGCTCATAATCTATATCTACCTTTTACTCCCCTACCTTTTACGCCATCTACCTTTTACGCCCCTTAATAGATAAATATAATTTTATATTATATAATTTATATAATAATATAATTATAATTGTATAATATATTCTCCATATACGTCCCATCTACCTTTTACGTCAAACTTAGTTTCTTTTTGTTGTAGTCCCCAACCAGTTATGCGTGTGAAATTTAGCCCTCGTCCCGTTTTGAACTAAACGGTTGCCTTTAGGGTCAATTTCAATCACAGTTGAATTTCAATCACAGTTGACCCTAGATACTTTATTCTAGTTGTAATCATACAACTTTGTAAGTATGTTTCATCGCTCAATCTATCAAGG
>JAQQPU010017947.1:6872-18036 GCA_029168905.1 Artemia sp. Kazakhstan ARC1039
TATTCAAATTATCAGATAAAGTTTTGCTAATTATTGCCCCTCCCCCCAAAAAATATCTGAACGTGATTGGAGGGGGTGAACTATGAAAAGAATGCTTTTCAGGCATATCGTCATGCCTAGAACAATAGGACATGTAATAAAATAAAAATTTCTCTAGTGAATCTTTAATTACTGGTCACGCCTTCAAAGGCATCATATGACCTAGCATGCCACCATATGACCTAACAGAAACCATAAATTTATTACGCGACTAGATACTAGACAATCAAACAGTTCGTGGTAACGAACTGTAAGTAAGGAGTGATGCGGCTCAATAGTTACCGAAACTCTCAGAAACAGATTCTTGATAACAATAGATACATGAAAAAATCGAATTTTGATGCTTATTCAGAATATATAAAATTCTTCCAAGTCTTATGTTATCCATCAAAAGTTACGAGGCTGAATGAATTTTCCCAATTTTCGAGAAAGTAGAAACACTCCCAAAATGTCAAGTGATCTTAATGAAAACCACAACATCAGATTCAGTATATCAGAAAACCATACTGTAGAGGTTTCAAGCTCCTATATATAAAAATGTGGAATTTTGAATTTTTTTTTTTGCCAGAAGAAGGATCACGGATGCGTTTTTATTTGTTTTTTGTTTTCCCCAGGGGTGATGGTATCGAACCAGTGATCCTAGAGGGTCGAGAGAAGACTCATTGATCAAAAATCAAAAGTTTTAGTGTCCTTTTTAAGTGAACAACAATATTGGAGGGCCCCTAGCCCCCTCTCACGCCTCTTTTCCCCCAAATTCACCTGATCAAAATGTTGAGATAGCTATTTTGTTCAGCATAGTCAAAATGTCTAGCAACTATCTTTGAGGAAGTATACAGATATTTTTTGGGGGGGATCTTTCTGGCGGGGGGATTATGTGGGAGGATTTTTTCATGGAGGAAGGAAGTTTTCCATGGAGGGGAAGCCAGATTTCCCGACATTATTTAAAAGACGACCATAAATTAAATAAATAAAACAGGTTTTTTCAACTAAAAGTAAGGAGCAACATTAAAACTTAAAACAAACAGAAATTATTGTGTATATGAGGGGGTTATCCCCCCCTCAGTACCTCACTCTTTATACAGAACGTTTTTTTCGAACGTTTAAAAAAATTTATTATTCTAATAGTTATTCTTAAATAATTGGAACAAAAAGTCAAACTTTAGCGTAAAGAGCGAGATATTGAGGATGGGGCAATCCCCTCATATACGAAATAATTTCTGTTCGTTTTGAATTTTAATGTTGCAGCTTACTTTTCAATAAAACTTGTTTTTTTTTATTTAATATATCAAAAGTTTCACAGTGTGCGAGCATATGAACAGTCACCAGGCATCCAACAAGAACAGTGGCAACCAACCAGTTAATAGAGGCGCAGACTTGAACAATTGTTTTTGCCGGCATCAAATATCTATAACTCCTGTTGGTGACATAGAAGAAAAAACGTAAGAGGCACGCCAGAAAGGATATTGTTTGTAGTTTATTATAAAACAATATATATACGGCAAAAACGGTCCCATAACTAGGACAAAAAAGCTTCGGTACCTCTGGCTCAAGGAATAACATTAATTTAGTGTACAACAGTTATAGCATATAACAGTAAATTTATGTTGCCGTTATTATGTTATAACAGCAAAGTTATAACATAAAGTTATGTAGTATATACCAAATGAAGCCACGTGTTATGATTAAGCCGCGATGATATGCTTAAAGGCACACAATTATATACCAGGGATCCCATGACGAAAGGCCCGAAGTTCTAAAAGAACAGTTTTCTACCAGTTCTCAATTTTTTCACTAATTCAGAATTGAATTTTGACTTGGAAAACCGAGCAAGTCGATGAAACATAATAAAAAGCATTTCACTTTCAAAATACGTCAAATCCGTGTGATTGGACAAAAAAGTCCACAGGCGATCCCCAAACAAGTTCAAGGGCAGATGCCTAAATTTACAGTAGTGTTTTTGGATTGAGGAACCATGTTCAAATGGTTTCAATTTGAACTTTCTATATAATGTTCTTAGCCTTTCTCATAGCAGAAAGTTTTATAGATACAAAAAGTGGGAGTACTTTTTACAACAAAGGTTTGTGTCCACTCTGAAACAAGCCGTTTTACGATGATTTTGCAGTTGTAACTTCCACAAAAAGCACAAAATGCTTATATCTTTGGATTCATTAGTTACAGATCTATCCATTCATTAAGCCAGAATTATGATATTACTTAGAATTTTTCTTTGGGAACATTCTAAACTTACTTAACAAACAGGGAAACGGCCCCTTTTCCAACGATTTTTAATCAATTTTCAACGTATTTTTAATCTAAAAAACCATCTACACCGAATTTCAAAAATATAATTCGGCAGATGGATAGAATTGAATGTCATTTATGGAAGGATATTAAAATTGTCTTTCTCCTTTGATATACAAAAATCGTAGGAAAACAGAAAAATTATATCCTAAATTTACACAGTGAACATAATCCTTAACAATAGAAAATTTCATACAAATTTCGTTTAGCAAACTCTGCGTGGTAATGGGCTATCCTCCTCAAAGAACTGATGAAGGTAACAGAATGGGAATTGTCGCTTCCATAGTTGTCACAATAAAAGAATTGAGAGAGAAATTGTGGAAAATCACATCAATAAATTAAAAGTTACAAAACTTAATGGAAAATTTAACTGCTTCCACGGACGACTAAATTTGAAGCTACTGAATTATTTAATGTAAATAAACTAAAATAAGATCTTAATGAACCATATGGTACATAAAGGATCTCCATCCAATTCTTATCCACAAAGTACAATGATTCCTAGCTTCTTTGCTAGAACCCGCAAAAGAAGAAGAACTACAGAAATTTCGCAATTCTTATGCAAGCTTTAGGATATTACAAGAGCCGGGCATGTACTGACGGGGCTTCAGAAACCGAAATTCAAAATATAATATGGTTTTATCACATTCAGCCACTTTATATTTATTGGCCAAGTATTACATTTGCCTACAAGTCAGTAGGGCAACGCTTCTGGGCAGGGATCAAGGTTGGTATATAAATTTACTAAAAATATATCTTCCAGGAACAAGTTTCCCTGGGGCACGTTTTCCAGGAGGGGGCGGACTCTTCCTTAAGGGCAAAATTTTCGGGAGAAGTTTTCCGGGCGAGTTTTTTTAACTAGTTTTTCCTCTTATCAGAAATAAGAAGTTTGATGAAAATAACACCAAAGTCCTCATCAAGATCTTTAATACTGATGGAAGGATATAGTCAGGGCCGCCGAGAGCAATTACCGGGCCCGAGACAAAACGTTTCTCCCTCCTCCCCCTTCCCTGCTACATAATATCCTCAAATCGAAAGAAATGTTGTGTTAAAAAATCGGGTTACATAATCTTCATTACTTGTCGTTTCTTGAAAAAAGTACAAATCATCCTCTCTTCTAAATACTACAATAACAAAATTCTTACTTCGTATCATTCAGAAAATTTACATTCCTCGTTCCAGTAACTTCCAACTGCCTCCCAGTCTCCTATCCCTAGGGCCTGAAGCTACCCCTAGGCTATAAAAAAAAGTTTACTGACTTTGTTTTGTTTTTTTCATATTGCCATAATCCAAATTGGCATTATGAGCAACATGTACCGAGAAATAAGTTCAAAAACTAATGCAAACCATCAAAATCAGCAAACTTTTGAACATGGCTCATGGTATCATTCAGGCACTAGAGGAGGTATAACTGGAAGTGATTCTTAAAGGATTCAAAAAAAGGATTGTTCTGAATTTGGTAAGATAAAAATGTCATTATTATTGTATTTCATTCAGAATAGGGGATAAACTGCACTATTACCGAAATAACTACAAAAAGAATACAAAACAACAAAAGCAGCAAACTTAGTGTTTAACATAGGGCAAACTTAGGGCATAGGTCTATATCCAGACATGAGGGGGGGGGGGGGGCAATAAAGCTTAAATTAAACATATAGAAGGTAATCTTGGCTAAACCTCCCTTCTAAACTAGCTACGACAACAATTCCATTTGTCCCCTATTTCCAACTAAACAGTTACAACAAAATTCTTACTTCGTTTGTTGGTTACATTCACAAAATTTTATTTATCGCATTTTCAGAACCTGCGAGTATTTAGTCAAAATTTCTCGTGAACATGAAATATTAGCGAGATGTAACTTTCCTAAGAGAACAAACGATCAAAAAACTTTCTTAGTAAAAAAGGTTATACAATATAAGATATTACCACTTGATGGCTATCAACCAAGGGGCAGCAGCTTCAATTTAGAGAAGTTTACTTTTACTGATCGTAACTTTTTATTCTTCCAGGGAAGTTTTACAAAAACTGAAACATCAATAATAAGTCTGCTCAGAACAACCTAAAGGTGGGAAACCAATATAACCAATACAAACATTCAGTGACTATTTTAAATGATCTAGAAAAAAGACCGCCCCAAAAGGACCCTAAACCAGGCACATCAGCTGGATCTCTACAATCTTAATAAGTTTCTGCAATCCAAGCGGGAAGATGTACTAGGTGGCAGTGGGAGACGAAATTACCTGGATGGCTTCTAGCCGAGGCCCTGGGTCACTCTGGGGCATAAAAGAATTTAAGGTCTATGCTATGGTAGCTTTATACGTTCGCAAGAAAATGCCCTACAAATAAGAACCAAAACAGCGTAATGACCAAAAATGTTTAGCAGGTCACTTGTTTCTTTACAAGCCAATTTAGTCCACTTAGTCAATTTGCAAGAAGTCCATGCAAATTGAAAATGTATTTTAAAATGTATCCCTCCATTTAAAATGTATTTGAAAGTGAATATTTACTATCAAAACCAAAACAAATAGTCAGAATAGTTTTTTTCATCAAATGATGAGGTGTATTACAATCAAAGTTATCTAAATTCTTTAAGTTACTTATTTTACCCTCCATAGGTTATTTGTACAATATGAAAAATAATACAAGTAGAAATATACTACAGGCTAAATAAAAAAAAAATTACCTGTTTCCTAGATTTTGTGAAATCTTCATAGTATATATTTGAATATTCATGATTATCAAAGTCTTCAATATATGCAGGCATTATCAACACAACAAAGTAATGTCCAAATGTGACTCAATTACTGATAAAATTGCAGCCAGCTATTTAAAAGATAATGGCCCAACGTAAGAAAGTCGGAGAGATCATACAGTTTTTTTTCGTCACAAAACCATTAGTCACACAACAAATGCCGAACAAAATATTTCTCTTTCCTTTTTTGTAATGTTCTAAAAATGTAGAGATTTCTGAGATTAATGGGACGTTGCTAATAAGAAAATATTCAAAAAAATAAGTTAAAAAGGAGGTAGAGGCAGTCTTCTTCTTGGGATTAGTTTATATCTATACAGACAGCATCCAATCTCCTTAGGTTTAATTTTCGCGACAAATTTAATTTTCACACAAAGAAACAGCAACATGGGATTTTTTCTTGTAGATCAGTGGTTTCCAACCGATTCTAGGTCATGTCCAACCTAGACATTTCTAATGCCCCCTTGTGATATTAAAATTTTCTTATTCAGAATTCTAAGCGTTTTCGGTCTCAAAGAATCTGAAAAGGCCCTTAACTTGGTATCCACTGAAGAAATATTGTCTGAACACCTTTTATACCATGTATAACGTTGTTGGAATACTATAATTTATGCTCTTTCAATAAATTTGACTGTGCCGTCTTCCACACGAATTTTTTTTCAACATTGAGGCTCTAAAGAATATTCAGCTCAAGGGTGCATGTCCTGTCAATGACCCATCCAAATATTACCATGCCCTACCGGCGGGGTCTGCGCCCCACGTTGGGAATCACAGTTGTAGTGGATCAAAATTATGAATTTCATTTTATAAGTTGAGATCTCTAGTCAAAGCTGAAATTAAACTTTTAATCAGTTCCTTTTTAAAGAAAATTATTTATTTCATTAGGGAAAAAGACAAATTCTATGTATTGAAGCAATGTGGTAACATGGAAAATCAATAGATACTGTGGTTGATAAGGTTTATTCATTTTTAATTAATCATACAGTAAACACGAGGCACATCCCCACAAAGGGTTCTTGGTCTGTAAAGAAAGGGGTAGACACACGAATCATTAAACACTAACTCAGAGAGAAAACAAAAGTATGATATGATCAACCAGTAAGAACAAACTATAGGGAGTTAATTTGTCTTTCCATTTACCATGATCATTATATTCATCACCACGTATAACCTAATTTCAACTACAGATTATTACTTGACAGTTCAATTCACTTTCTTATTTTTTCTTAAGTCAGAATATTGTCTTTTTTTTCTTTCAAACAAGATAATTCATCAAGTTTTTGATTTAACTTTTTAGGCAATCACCAGAACATCAAATTTGCAACGCCTAGCTTTCCCTAAATAGACATCTAGATTTCGACAAGAGATTTATTTATTTCGCCAAAGCGTATGAAATTTAAGGCTCGCCACAGGAACAGTAAGCAAAGGATGGTTTTTAGGAGCCTTAGCCGTATTAATTATTCCAACAAGAAACTTCTTGGTTTTTTGTCTGATGAATAAGGATCTAATTGAACCAAATGTTTATTTTAACCCTTGGCGATATTTAACTTGTGTTTCCGACTTTGAAAATTCCGAAAGTTTTTAACCATCTAAAAAAATCGTTCTATCGGGCATTAAAGATTTTTTAATATAGTTTAATTCTAACCCTACGAGTCAAATGAGGACAATAATTATCCAGGTTTACTCCAAGAATACTGTGTCAGTATTCCGAAATGTGGCGCAAAAAGGGGAAAATGTGACCATTGATGTCAAAACGAACTAGAGGGATTCTACAAGCAGCGGGTTATATATATGTTGGCTAAGCTGCACTACCCAACTTTTTTTCAGACGGGGGGGGGGGTGGGCAATGGATTTGCCAACAGACTGTTAAAATGATTCATTTTTTTTAAGAACTGTGACTGATCTCAATAAATGATTTCAAGTCATTTATTCCCCTCAGTGCATTTACCTTATAGAAAAATAATTCAAGCCAAAAAAATAGCGTTGCTTCACGCCACTATTTTGCCGACTCATATTTTTTTTAACCGACTTTCTGAAAGCATTTGGGGAAGGTGGTGGAGAGTTCCCCCCCCCTATACGTGAATGCCTCGGCTAGGATGCATAGAGAGGAAGACCGGCTCCAGTTTTGGAATGACGACGCCCAAAAAAATATTGTGCTGGTGTTCATACTAATAAAATGCCTATTGACATGACCTTCTTTCTAAGTGTTTGGACGAAAGGTCTCAAAGTAGTCTTTTTATTTCTTTTAAAGAATTAATTTGGAAAGTAGTGAGTCTACGAAATTCAGAGTTATCATATCTATTCTACTGTTCTTATTCGAAAAGAAAAATTATCTAGGAACTTATTCTTGCAATGAACATTTTAGTAAACGAATATACCCAAGAGGACGTAGTTACGACCTGACTACAAGTCTGAAATATGCATCTCTAGCTACTATTGATAATCAAGTATTTTAGGGAGGGTTTTAACTGAATTATATTGCGTCATGGCTTTTCTACAAAGGAATAAGGTCAATTGATGGCAATGCTTTTGTACATGGCCTTCACGCACAATTATAATTGTTTGACTCGCAAGTTCAATATTAAATCCTTAAATGGACCCAAAAGTGACACCTAATGCCTATCTATTTTTTCAGACTGGCATTATTTCTCATCAAAAGCCAACTATTCATGAGAAATAATTACAAAATATAATGCAAGCCAACAGAATCAGCAGAGGTATGTGTATAGCCTAGGGCTAAATCTGGACCCACTGCGAGGGGTGGGACGCTATGGCGACCATTACACTTGGAAATGGTATCGAATGGGTAATCAAAGGGTGCTGTTCTTTTGTAATTAGTGTTTAGTTCAAAAAAGGCCATGCACGAGCATTTCCCAATTGACTCCTCAAAATCGCTTAGAAAGGCGATACGAGGAGAAAATGAAGTGGACAGGATTTTCCTCAAAGTAAGCGTTTTGCCAAGAAGTTTGAATGGAAAAACAAATTTTTTAAAGAGAAAATTTGTTGAGGATACTAAGGTGGCAGTTTCTTCATAACATGAGAAAGGACATTAACGCTCATTTCAACAACGGTTTAGTGTTTGATCTGCTTAAGACTTCCAAGGGGGAGGGGTTCCAAGAGAGGGCGGGGGGGGGGTCAAAACATCCTCTACTAAATACCAAATCACTGTACAGCTGGTACGTCAATACTTCACTAAATTTATCACAAGCACAAGAGAAACAAGCAAAAATCTAAACAACATCCACCAGGTTTTTATGCACCACAAAACTTAAAACATTTTTGAAAACTCTCAATTGCAGAGCATATGTCCAACTTTTGCTCTACTGAATCGAATACGAAAAACGGAGGTATTGAGCGACATGTGTTTAAGCAAAGTACATTGGCCCGACAAAATCACCAGTTAAAACCAAACCATAAAATCTCAGCTTTCTCAACTTATGACACTCGCTCATGCGTTGATTATCTAGAGGCGTTTTTTTTTTCACTGCTTTACTTAATAAGCCTAATTGTCCCAAGATCGTCATCATGAAACAAATTATGTGTCTGAAATATCAAAACGTTGTGGCGGAGAGCTTGTATCTTTATTAATTAATTTTTTTGATAAAGCTTGTTTGATGGGAGTAAAGAGCGAAGTTGAAGCTTAAAACGGACAAAAGCTATTGCTTTGGGTCTAAGTCTAATACATCTAATAAATACAGACTACTGATATTTCCCATGTTTGTAGGATTATCTCAAACTAGCAATTTACTGAAGAGAAAAACCACGCATAAGAAACAGGACTGCTCTATTTTTAAACCATAAAAAGTCCTAAAGTGCTTTATGTTTATATGTCCTTGAAGAGAGTTGTCCTTTAAGGAGATTTGGGCTTTGTCATAATGATCAGTTTATTTTCATAGTTTAAAATTGTTTTCTGTCGAAACCCTATAATAGTTACTGTTACCAAATTAGCGTCAATTTCTTTTTTTCACTAGACAGTTTCTTTAAAAACCTGTTTTAAAAATTTTGGTTAGCACGGGTGGTAGTTCACTCTTTACTAGGTTGCTCACTGCTGCAACTTCGATGGAAGATTGTGAACCTCCATAGATGGGATTTTAATGGTGGCGACTTCAATGGTATCAATTTCGCATTTCCAAGCCTTCTCCGTCCTGATAATGGTTATTTTTCGTACCAAATGGCGGACACCGCTGTCACAACAAGTCTGTAAAATTTAGACTATTCCAAAAAAATTGGTTTTCATAATTACATATTATTATTCTGTTGAATCTGAATACCAGTTATTATTCCTGAATCGAAGCTCATGGGGGACCGTCTCACTAGTCAGTTTCTTCAGTAATGGGTTTTTAGACTCTCGGTTACTATGAGCCGTGGTTAGCTTTGTACTGGATTGCAGCTATTGCTGCAACAATGAGATTTCCCTGTTTTAAATAGGCCTTTTATAGCGCTTGTATTTTCCTCGGCGGATTATTTTTCCGTTATGTCAGTAAAGCGCTAAATGAAAATAGGGCTTCATGCAGGAAACTTGCAGCCCCCGCCTTCTTGTCTTTTTTTTGTTTTTTCGCCGCTAGTGGGGCTCTGGAACATCATAGAGATCTGTTTACAGGTTCATTTGAAATGAAATTGCTACATTTAGTGCCTTTTGAAAGTATTAAAAACCTACTATTAAAAAGAAATGCAATTTTTAACAAAACCTGCAACTCCATATACAAGACACACGTATTTTTTGATAAGATAATAAATTTAGAAACAACGCAGCATTAGGGGTTTTTCTCTAGATAAATTGACCAAGATCAAAAGATTTCCGTAACAGTAAAATATAATTGGATGTAGAGATCGATCATTAAAAATCACTAACCAAAAATAATTAATTTGAATTTTTGTCTTATATCTTAGCCTATATGGTCAGCTTCTTGATTGGATTTTTTCTTTATTCCAATTTCAAAGGGTAATGAACTTTTTGATTTGAATTGGGTTAGAGAAAGTAGTCGAAAAAGGTCACTGAGGAGGATAAATGTTGGTTTTCAGCCACCTTCGGCACCGAGCATAGTTGATGTCTTTGGAGCAGTGCTTCATATTTTTGTTTCCTTCTCAAAAATGTATAGACTACCACAGAGAATAAACTCTATTTCAGAAGGACTGCTGCAATCTTTTGGACAATATAGACTAATCAATATTTCAGAAACCGATAATATATAATTGTAGAGGGTAGTTTTTCAACTATAGGATTACTGGTGGTTCAAAAAAAAACTCACAGGTTTATCGAATATGGTGTATACATAGAGGAGAAGTACCTAGCGACTTTAGGCAGGTTTTAGTTGAACCCCATTAATAGGAGGGATGATAAGAACAAGTGTAGTAATTACAGAAGCATTAGATTGGTTTCTGCAGGAAGCAAATTACGTAGTATGATGATATTTTTGAAACTTAGAGATGCAGTAGATAAAGATTCAAGAGAAGAACAGTATGGTTATAGGAAGGGGAGATGATGTGTCGACCAAATTTTCACTCTTAGATTAATAATTGAGAAGTACCTGAGTAATCAGAACCGTTTGGCTCTCAGTTTTATAGATTATGAATAAGTGTTTGAGTCAGTCGATTAAGGAGCTTTAGTGAAGGTTCTATCCTTGTATGGTATTATTTGAAAAAAACTACGTTCTCTAAAGAGTTAAAGAGGCTGAGTCACAAGTTCGAACCTTAAAACGTACAGGGATTAGGAGGCACAGTTGGGGGGATGTTAAAGAGGCTGAGTCAAAAATAAATTCCACAGACTAAAAATACGAGAACAATTGTGTCTCTTTGGTACAGTGGTCGATACTCCTGACTGTCAGGCGGAAGACCTGGGTTCGATTCCCCGTCAGAGGAAATGTTTTATATACTGAATTTAAAGTTTAAAAGAGAAACTCAGTTTCTTTTTTAAATTATTTGAAAAAAACTACATTTTTTAAAGATTTAAAGAGGCTGAGTTACAAGGTCGAACCTTAAAACGTACGGGGATTAGGAGGCACAGTTGGGGGGATGTTAAAGAGGCTGAGTCAAAAATAGATTCCACAGACTAAAAATACGAGAACAATTGTGTCT
>JAQQPU010017948.1:2329-17539 GCA_029168905.1 Artemia sp. Kazakhstan ARC1039
TTTGAAAAATCAAGAGAATGTAACTGTGACATGGTAAACCACAACAAAACACTACTGAAATATTCCAACTCTTGCATTTCAATGAAAGAAATTCCAAAATGAACTTTGAAAAATCAATAGAATGTATCTGTGACAAAATATTCCAACTCTTGCATTTCAATGAATGAAATTCAAAATGAACTTTGAAAAATTAAGAGAATGTAACTGTGACAAAGTAAACCACGACAATACACTATTGAAATATTCCAACTCTTGCATTTCAACGAAAGAAATTCCAAAATGAACTTTTGAAAAATCAAGAGAATGTAACTGTGACAAGGTAAACCACGACAAAACACTACTGAAATATTCCAACTGTCCTAGTCGATTACGTCATTCTGTGCCCATATATGGACTCCCGTCACGAGTTCCGGATAGGGTTCTACCGATTATGTAATCAATTTTTCAGAAATCCATTCTGTGTCTGTCTGTGTCTGTATCTGTGTCATGTGTCACGTGTCACGTGTCATGTGTCATGTTTCATGTGGCATTTGTCATGTGTCATTCGCCCCGGAGATAATGCACTTGGAAACAACAAATAAATCGACCTTGAAAACACATCAAAGTGAGGAAAATCCTGTTTTTTCATTCTCAGTGAGAAAAACCATAAAAACGGACATAAATTGACCAACACTCATAACCATCCATGAAACATCCATCAAAGTGAGAAAAATCCTGTTTTTCCATTCTCAGTGACAAAAACCATAAAACATCCATAAATTGCTGTTGACATCCTTGAAAAACAACAAATAAATTGACCAACACTCATAACCGTCCAAGAAACATCCATCAAAGCAAGAAAAATCCTGTTTTTTCATTCTCACTGACAAAAACCATAAAATATCCATAAATAGCTGTTGACATCCATGAAAAACAACAAATAAATTGACCAACACACATAACCATCCATGAAACATCCATCAAAAATCCTGTTTTTTCATTCTCAGTGAGAAAAACCATAAAAACATGCATAAATTATGTAAAAAAAGTTGTAGATGGTAGCAGGGGTGAGGAGTCGGATCAATAGGGGCCTTTCTACTGGCCTTACTAACAACAATTGTTGAAATTCGAGCACATGCGTTTAAACTTAAAGACAAAAATCGAAAGTGTGCTTTATGGTTTTGGTATCCGAGAGTCGAAAAGGGTTAAAGTCTTCTTATTTCTGAAAAGGAGTTAAGGGCTTACTTCGAAAAAATTTGGCTATTCAAAATGGGCCTATTTTTAATTTTGACCAATTTGAGTGTTTTTCGAAAGGGCGTAACTCCGAATTCTTGACAAGCAGTTACGCCAAAAGGGCCTATGTCTATTAATTTTAGACGGCTGGATTTGAGCGTTTTTGAAAATCTGAAATTTCAGAACATCCACGTGTACTTTTGACAAAAACTTTCAAGTATTCCGCACGTAAGACTATTAATTTGATTGCAATATTTTATTTTAAATAACTGTTCGCTAGTATCCGTCGATGGCAGTTCATAATGTTTTGGATTTTGTGCAAATCGCGGATATTGGCGAATAACTCGCTTTTATGGCTGTTAGGTATTTGGTTTTAATTCTTATAATTTTTGGCTTTTATTGAATTTTATTCATCTTTTAAGTTTTTGGTTTTTTCTTTGGTTTTTTGGTTCTTTTCACATTAACTTTTCTCGTTTTTTTGTTGTTGTTTTTTTTTTCTTCGATACTTTCCTTGGATACATTATTTCGTTTCGCGCTGAAGAAGAGAGGCGTTTGTCCTCTCGAAATATTCGCTTTGTTGTGATTTTTCAGTATTTTCATTTCACCTTTAAAGACCCCCTTTTTGCTCGTTTTTCTTTCTTTATGTGGCTTTTCTATCCAGTATATTTTGGTCTTTCTTATAAATTTGGGTTTTGTATGCATCTGGGGCCTGGGTATATTTATAGCATAAAACTAGAGAAATTGCCCTTTTGCTATTAGATCATCATCTCGTTGGTTATTTTAAAAATTTTGAATTTAATTTATTGAAAATATAGATCTACATACAAACAAACTGAATCTTTCTGGTTCACTCAGGACCAAACGGTTGAACATAGTCTGATTAAGAAATGCAATCAAGTTCCGTTCAATATCTTCAAATTCACTACGGAAAGTAACAACAAATAAAATAATAGATAATAAACATAGCTATAAGAAATAATAACAATAACAAAAGCAGCTAACTGCACATCATGTCCCTACAGGGACATGATAGCAGTCAAATAGAGAACAAAGAAAATGAATTTAAGTTTAATAAATAGCTCCCCTTTCAATTTTTTTTCAATTCACCAAGCTCTTTAGTATTTTTAAACATAAATTCTTGAAATTAGTCCATTATTTAATATCTTTAGCTGTAAAAGAAATTTTTGCATGAAAATATTTATTTTGTATTGGTGAAATTTTTCCAACAGCCGTGTTTCGGCGAGCCTACAGAAGATTGTTTCTGACAATATACTATGAGATCTTAAACCTAAATAAAAGGATAAATGAAGATGATATGTCATGGTTAAATATTGAAATAAATAAAACTGGAAATAAACTAGTATATTTCTACATTTAAAAAATAAATGTGAATATTTTATTTTTTGCTATTCAAAAGAGCCTGCTTGGCTGCTTCGTCGGCTTTTTGATGGAATTCACTCCACTCTAGCAAGATCGTAAGGAGCTTGTCTTTGGCCTTCGCGAATGATTTGCCTCATATATTGTAAACAGATTGCGTCATTTTTATGGGAATTTTGTGTTTTTTTCTTTCTACTGTTTTTATGGTGTTAAGCAGTTCATGTACAAAAATGCAAAAAGTTCTGTTCATTAATTTAGGGATGGATTAAACATATATACAGATAATAAATATACAATACAGAGATAAATTTTTAACGGTTCTGAATTTACCCTTAAAAGAGAATTTTTTTTAAGTGAGTTTTGGACGGCGATCTAAAAATAAAAACAATTGCATAACTGTTTTTTTTCTTTTGTTGTTCAAATTATCCCAGGATTTTCTGTATATTTTGGTCTCGTTTTCGTCTGCTGTTCAAAATACTAGAAGAAAATACATTTGTTTTATATAAATCCTTTCGTTTCAGTTCTTTCAGAACCTATATTGAATGTTCTCAGCAACACGTCTTAGCAAGGTGTGGTCACGAGACATCTGTATTTACTGGATCATTTCTTGACAAAATGGCTGGGTCATTAGTGCATGTAAGTCATTTTTGAAGGATTTCCCATTCCCTGCATATGTATCTTTGAAGTCTTACTGATACCATTTATTATGGTTGAGTGGGTTTGCTAGTTCATATGTTTAAAAACCATTTATATTGACATGCCCCAGAGTGAGAATGGATTGTAAACAATAGAAAAATCTGAAAACCCAAAGCCAACTAGCACAAAAACTGGTTGGCTTTTGTTCGCTGGGACTAGAAAGTTATACCCTTAGTGTTCCTGGCTCTGCTTGAATGATGGTATTAAAACTTCGGGTAGATATACCAATAAATGAGAATTTTTTTTCGTCTCCTGAAATCTAGACTTCTGAACATTCTCTTTCTGTCTGAAAAGCCATTCAAATCAGTCTAGGCTTTTATTATTCGAATAGAAAACCTTTTAGATTCATATACAGGCAAATAGAGATGCGTGAAGGGAGGAGGATAAGTAGTACCATTTGTCTTATTCTATTTTGATTCTTGCATCGGCCTTTTGGTGAAATCCTGTAATAATCTTTGTGAATACCTGCACAAATTTCGTCTTAGTTCTCGTAGAAAAATCGTGTTAAAAGTTCTGCAGCAAAAGGTGCAGCTGAATTACTAAATTCAGATACGCTGCCAAAGTTTTTTCAACGAAAATTAATGGCTTATACATGTTGTCACTATTTATGTGCTGTTTTCTTACGTTATTTTTTCTTATAATGAGTTTTGGAAAAAACCAGTTTTCATCACTAAGTTTAGGCCAGAATTTAATTGAAATACCAGAGATTGCAATTGGAGGCATTATCCTTCTGGAAAACCCTTTAAACGCATAAAGATCTAAATATCTGGCCCTAAAAATTTCTCTGTTCTATAGATGGGTCTAAACTCCCTAAAATATGGACCAATAGTGTTCATTGTGTGGTGTTTTCCATTGTTACAATCAACAGTCTTTATTGGCATGAACAATATAATTTAAAGAGAAAGAAGGATGCACGTATAGAGTAGGCCCCTTTGCCAGAAGATGAAAACATGCAAAAAGTCAATACTGAGTAACATTCGGAGAAATTGGTGGCTTATCTGGCGAAAACTTTTCCTGGGCTGTCGAAAGTGTAAGCTTTCCAGATGTGGTAGCTCAGTATGGATTTCTAAAGTCAGAAGTGACAAACAGTTTTAAAAATGGGCTCAAGAACGCGCGAAAGAGACTTGTGAGGTAGAAAATATGGAAGAAAACATTGAAAATGGAAAATACAATGCAGGAAGGAGTCATTGACAGGGCTGTGCATGCTACGGATGATTTGATAAACGCAAATAGAAAATTTTTGGATGGTGAAACGGAATATAGGTTAAAAAATGACTATGGTTCACTGAACACTGATCAAAATAAGTTGTTGACAAAATTTTGGAATCCGTTCTCAGAAGGCATGGTGTTAGATCCCCGAAAATTGTTGTTTTAAGATTTGATGGTGCTAGAAAATCCAGGGTTTCAGTTTCGTGCGGAGACTACTTTGTAACAACTTAAGGAAAGAAGATCGTCCTGTTGTAGTAATAGTACCTACTGTTATTGTTACTACCACTACTACTAATAACTCACCGCACCACCAAGCCGCCTAAGGTTAACACAGCTACACATGCTCCTCCTACATCCCAATCTATTCAAAGCTTCCCTCTTTACACCCTCCCAGGAAGTTCCCACTTCACTTAAATCTTTCTTTATAACATCCACCCACCTCGTTTTCTATTTAGCCCTAGATTGTTGGCCGAAAAGGACAATCTTCGGCAATCTGTCATCCTTCATCGTCAGAACTTGCCCTAGCCATCTCAACATTTCTCTCATTATAGCGCTAAAAAGTGGAATTGAACCACACTTTTCGTACAGCCTACTGTTTGAAATACGGTCAGTCAGCTGGGTACTCAGAACAATCCTTAAGCAATTTCTCTGGAAACATCTAGCAAATCTTCATCCGCTTTTCGGAGCGCCCATGCTTCAGAGCCATATTTGACCACTATCATCACTGTAGCTTCTGATATTCTAATCTTGGTTTGCAGACTTATCTTCCTATGCTTCCAGACTTCTTTTAACTGTTGAAAAACACCCTGACCCTTGGCTATTCTACTTTTAGCATCTTAACTTTGCCCACCCTCGTTACTTTTAATACTTCCAATATAAGTGAAGCTATCCACCGGATCAATCTTTTCATACCCAACTTCACCTTTTCATCTTCACTTATTCCTAGCCTTAGCGACTTAGTCTTCTTAACATTAATTTTCAAACCTATTCTAGCAGCATGAATTCACAAACCTCTATAAGTTCATTGATTTTGCTCACACTTTCATCTAGGATGCTTAGATCATCAGCATAACCTAAGTCCAGGGGAGTTTCTCCTCCCCATTTGATTCCGTGTTTTCCCATTGCCTTTCCTGTGCTCCTTAAGAAAAAGTCCACCAAAATGATCCATATAAAGTGGGATAGAACACAAACCTGCTTAACTCCTGATTTAATTTGAAAATAGCTGATAACCTCTTTTTTCTTATCTTAACCGCAGCAGTGTTACGCTTCTTTTGATGTATATTCACTTGAGACTAACTGAAATAGTGTTAGCTGGTTTGCCAGTGGGTAATTCTAAATATGTGCTTGATGGAGACTTTCTTCAATTACAACCAGTATATGCTAATCCTTCGTGTGAACCTCTGACACGGTTTGAAGGAAAAAAATAGAATTGGATCAATGGGGGCTTTCAACGTGTGGCAAGGATTTGAGTACCATGAACTAAGAAGACGGATATGAGTTATACTTACACACTTGCTGATATTGACTAGGTTTTTGCACAGGGGAAAACCTGAATAGTCTTTTGAAGAGAAAGATTGAAAACCTTGCAGATCTACAACTGATGAAATTGCGCATTTTACATAAACTAGCTGCAGAGGGAAGAACTCTTGTTATTCTGATGCCTAGCTATGAAGATTGTATGATTGTTAATGGGTTGGTTCTTCAAAATATAACTCAGGTTACATTTCACCTGTTACAGCTGATTAACTGGCAATAGTTGTGAAAGACAAATGAATTGAACAAGAAGAAGCGAAAAGTGTGTCAAGCTTTGGCAGCAACAACAAAAAAGAACAGCTGATACTTTGACGAACCTAATACTTGCAGTAGGTGCACATGTAATGCTCCGAAGATGTATTTCTGTTGATAGAGGGCGTGTCAGTGGATCAATGGATTATGTATGTGGCTCTGAATCGCTACCAAACGGTGAAAAAGGTGGTATTCTTGTCGAGTTTGACGGACAGGAAGCAAGTAAATTAGATAAGAAGACAGATTCCACCTCAACTTACGGCTTTTTGGGAAAAATTGTATCTTACTTTAGTCGAGTCACTCTTGAGTCTTCTCAGGGACACTAGAGTTGTCAATTTCCAATCGAATCAATCCTCTCAGAAGTTTTAGTGATTACTCTTTTATACGAAGAAGGTCAGGTGAAAAAAGGAAACAGAGAGGTCAGATTGTTTCTGATTAAGTCCCCCCAAATAGTGGCACTTACTTTAAGAAAGTTATCCCACGGCAAGAAGATCAATTTTTGGACTAAGATAGATACTATTTTTTATTTAATGCTGATCAATGCTTCTTGAAAAGCAAATGAATTTATGCACCGACTTTACTTATGCAAAACTGCTTTTATCAGATCAATCATTCTGAAAATTTTGAAGGGTTGGTAACTTCTTCTTTGCGGTACACGCCAAGAAAAATTATATAATTACCCTGCTCGATCCAAATGACTCTACATAAATCGGTAAAAAATAAACTAAAGGAAACAGTTGGTTCTGTGGACTTTCTTGCCCCATCAGAATCATGCAACGATTCTTATTTTGTATTTCAGGAGGTATAAACTGGGCTCTTGGTCTCTCCAATATCTGTCTGCTCCTTTTACTGTCAAATTCTTAGCAGAAATATTGGCAGGCTGCACCTTGTTTGAACTAGAATTACGAAAGGATTTTCAATTTTGTAATCGGAGAACTAAAATGGCCAAGAAGTCAGGCTGTTTTACTCCTTCTTGAATGGAATCATGGAAGGATTTTCAATCTGAATAGTCGGAGGATATCGCTTGTATAGTTTGCGAAGGATAAAAAATGATTGCAAACGAGAGTGCAAGACAACGACGTGGTTTGGTATGCAATTTGTATTTTGGATGAAGGTAATAAAGCATTAGTTTCTAGACAGGGTGCATGGAAAAACTAACAGCATTTACTGGATGTCAGGAAATAGAAAATATACACGGTTTTAAAAATGTTTCGAGGTCGTTTTTATGGAACATGTCATCGTTTATCTGTTTTTTATGCTTTTTTTTACGAAAATTTTTTTCATGGCATGCTATTTTAGCTTTTTGAGGGATATGCAACTATGGTGTTACATCGAAGGTAAAGAAACAAAATCAAAGTGTTGCTTCCACAACACTTTACTTTTAAGTAAAGTCAATCAAACGTTGCTGCAGCAGTTGATGTTGCCGTAGAAACGTAAATCGTCTAACAGACGTTTAAATTGTCTAACAGACAGCTTGTTTAATTCCCAGACCTTTACCAATCTTTCCTTTTTTATGGCATGATTTGTGGAGTCGTGTTCAAAAATTTAAGACCTTATATAGTAGTATGCCAATAGTCAGCCCTGTCGGATCATCCCAGGGGATCAATGGTGTGCTTTGCAATACAGGGTCCAGGAATAGATCCCTGCTGAATTAAGGCTGGGCGATAGACTTATTACTTGTCTCTGTAAAAAAAAAGACAAAGCAACTATAAGGTTGATTCGATGGTTCATGCACAAGCAATGGCTTTGGAGAGTATTTATTATTGGCCTTTTGTGGAATTAGTCAATATGTTGCCCAGGTTTCTTGCCTAGAATTCTGTCTATTAAGATTTCTTTTCAAGGAGTCAACAGACGGGTCTTCAGGGATAACCTCCCTCGGGACACCGTTCCGTATGGATGTGCGCCGTCTTACAATACTATTCTTCCTATCAGTAATTTAAAGATCTGACTGCTCAGGGGCGAATCTAAAGATGTGGAATTTTAATTAGAATTTTAGACTTCCTGCGTTGTAGACGCTTTGCAATTTGTAATGGATTCTACTAATGTTAATACTTCCACGACACCATGGAATTTGATGCAGCCCTTTGTGACAAGTAACTAGGATCTTATATTTACCTGAGTTAACGGTGTTTATAATAATGGAGCTACTTTTAAACATAACGGATAAGTTGTTTTATAGACAAGTTTTTTTTGTATTATTTCGGTATTTTTAGGAATATATTAGAAGTGAAGTACACTAGATGGCTTTATCGTAGAGTTTTTTTTATTTAATTTAGTTTGTAGTTTATAGTATTTGAAGTTAATTTTCGATTGCGAGTAATTTCGTGCTCTTTACAGAGTTTTGTCTCAGACCACGGCTGTTGAATATATTTATTTAGGATTGAGTTTTGCCATTGTCTTTATCATAGACAAGCTACAGGGGCTGTAGCACCCCCCTCAAGAAAAAATTACATTCTGTTTTAAATCCGATGTAATCTGCTCGGTTTCATCATTCATACCTTAGTCCCTACTAAAAATTATTAAAAAAAACTTCCCGAAAAATAAGTTTTTCAAAGAAAAGTAATACAAATACCTGTTTAAATTCAAACTCAAAACGACCAGAAATTACTATTAAAGAATAAATGAAACCCAAAACGAACAGAAATTAAATAAACCATCATAGCAAAAACAAACAACAAGTAATGATATAAATGAATAAATAGATCTTAAAGCGAGTAATTCTTAAATTGAATATGAAAATCAAGCTTAAAACGAAAAAAATGTTTTGCTATTAATGTATAAATGAAACTTAAAACGAACAGAAACTAAATAAACAATCAATGCGAACAAACATACAATATATATTAATATAAATGAATAAATAAATCTTAAAACGAGTGAAACTTAAAATGAATATGCAAATCAAGTTTGAATCGAATAAAAATAACTATAAACAAGAGTTTGGGTATCACCTCACTGCAGAAGCTTAAAACCTACTGCGTTATTGGCGCCTTACTGAAAACTATATGAGTCTTGAAGAGTCTTGGAAAGTATAAACAAAATCGAATTGAATATTAGATATATAATAACATTAATTGTTGAAAGATCCATCAGTTCAAGATTTTTTTCACTGTAATTTTTATTTTCATTTTCAATGCTGTAAGAACTGGAAAAGAATAAATTTGTAATATACGAGTAATTCGTTTTCAGTGAAGCGCCAATGACGCACAAGGCTTTGGGTTTTTACAGTTAAAGAAGGGGGCAGTATCCAAATTTTGTTTGTAGTGAAACTATATATGTCTTGATCAATCTTGGAAAGAACTAATAAATTAAACTGAATATTTGATGTATAATGATATTACCCATTATGGGGTACCATCTCCATGTTGAAGATGAGGTAATGAGGTGCGTTAGCAGGTGGCACCGTTCCCCGTCTAATGATGCATAGCAATGGATTTATGGGCTTTGTTGGGCTAACCACTAGGCAAAGCTTCTTTTACCTGGTTATGATTAACGACAAAAAGCCTCGGACCAAACAGTCATTTCAACGACGACCTGTAGCACGTCCACCGACCATCCAAACGGACCTGTTTACGGTAGCCCTCTAAGTTTGACCAGTTCCTACATTCAGTGAACTCGGTCAAGCCATCTATCATGTGCATCACTGAGACTAATCTAAACCAAGAAATACAGAGCAGTGAGGTTGCCATACAGGGATACACGCTCCTCAGGCGGGATCGAGAGCGTACTGACGGCGCTAAATACGGAGGAGGTGTCACTGTTCATCTACAGAGCCATATACCTTATTCATGCCTGAACATACCAGATTCAGCAGGCGAAGAAGCTCTGTGGGCTAGGGTGACCCTCCCAAATAAATCCGTGATTGTCGGTACCGTGTATAACCCTCCAACTTACCAGATAACCAGCTACCTTGAAGCCTCCCTCGAATATATTCGGGGCAAGTACGCTAAGTCTGCCATTATCCTTCATGGAGACTTCAACGTCCATCATAGCGTGTGGCTTCGCAGCAAAAATACTGATAGGGAAGGGTCGGACTTTTATGATCTATCTCTCATTACGGGCTGGAACAACTTGTTGATTTCGACACGTATCACGGCCCAAACGGATCATCTCGTCTTGACCTCTTCCTTACAGATCGCCCTGAATCCTTTAAGGTAGACGCTCATGCTTTCACCAGTGACCACGTTGTCGTCGTTGCCCGTGGAAACATACGTATTCCGCCTCCAGTAAAGCATGAGCGAACAATCTGGCTACACAAAAGAAGTGATTGGGACGGTTTGAGAAACACTCTTTTTTCTCAGCAGTGGAGAGCCTTCCTCCTGGAAGGCCCAGAGAAAGCTGCAGATAAGTACCAGCAGGACATGACTCTGTCGAAAAGTATATCCCTTCAAAGCGGATCCTGGTGTCCAGTAGGGACAAACCTTGGTTCAACGCCCAGTGTAAGAAGACAATCCGAGCAAAGCAAAAGGCACACAAGTGATGGCTACTTTCGAAGAGCGAAGAGGACAGAATTGCACTCATAAATGCGTGGAAAAATGCAGTTCGAGCGATTCGGCAGTCCCGGGTTCAGTATAAGGAGAAGTTCGCCACCAATCTTCAACTTGCTTCGGCAAAGAGTTGGTGGAGAATTGTCAAGGAGGCTTTACCGTCGTCCAAGGGGGCCACAATTCCTTCTCTCCAGACTAACGGGACAGTGGTACAAGATCCACAGGCAAAGGCTGAAGATCTTGCTAAAGCTTTTGCCGAATTCTCGAATCTAGATGACGACGGTAGAGAAGTGCCAAATTTCTCCGACCGAACCGACACTGTCCTGTAACGCGTGAATTTTTCTGCTCCCAAGATCCTTCGCATTCTGCAGCATCTAGACTTGACCAAAGCCATGGGTCCTGACAACATACCAAATGTTGTCCTCAAGTCCTGCAGTGCCGAACTAGCTGGACCCTTGCCATTGCTTTTCCGGCTGTGCTTTCGCTCCGGAACCTTCCCACGAACATGGAAGTCCGCCCATGTTATACCTACTCTAAAGCCAGGAGGCGATCCAACGCGCGTGGGCTCCTACAGGCCTATTAGCCTTCTCTCCTCTGCTGGCAAAGTCTACGAGAGCGTATCCAATGAAACACTTCATCAGCACCTGGAATCAAATGACCTTCTAGGCGATCGCCAATAAGGATTCCGCCGGAAACGCTCAACATTATACTGCCTAGTGGCCCAGTATCAGGAGTGGATAGAACTTCTGGCAATGGGATACGACATCAGGCTATTATCCTTCGACATTGAGAAAGCTTTTGACAGAGTATGGCACCGTGGTCTGCTAAAGAAACTCTATGTGAATGGTGTTCGTGGATGTCTGTTAAAAGTGATTGAGAGCTTTCTTTCCGATCGTTCACTGCGGGTTGTTCTTGACGGGTTTATTTCCCGTGAATATCCAGTGAAAGCAAGGGTACCCCAGGGCAGTGTCTTGGGACCTACGCTTTTCCTTATCTACATGAACGACATGGGAGACAACCTCGCCAACCCTCTGCATCACTTTGCCGACGATACCACGACACACTCAGCCGTCCCGAAACACGAAGACCTAACACAAGCCTTCCTTTCCCTACAGATGGATCTTTTGAAAATTGAAAAGTGGTCTGATGCATGGATGATCAACTTCAATGCATCGAAAAAAAAGGAGCTTCTAATTACCCGATCAAATGTGCCACGTGAACACCCCAGTTTCATCTTCAAAAATGAAGCTATAAAGAGAGTCGACGAGCTTCGTCAACTGGGGATTCATTTCTCCACCGATCTCTCTTGGAACAACCACCTTGATCGGGTGAGAACATCCTGTGCAAGAAAGCTGGGAGTTACTCTTCGCTGCAAAAACCTTCCATCAAGCTCGATCATCCCACTCTACAAGTCTTGCATCAAACCCATAGCTGAATATGGATGCCCGCTATATGCTGGTGCTCCGAAAACGCTGTTGGCCCCACTTCAGATGATCCAGAATAGGGCAAAGGTATTTGTATCTCCTGAGCTTAAGTTTAAAAGGGCCTTTACTTTTCTTTGAAAAACTTATTTTTTGGAAAGTTTTTTTTTAATTAATTTTTGTTCGTTTTTTATTGCAGAAAGTTTCAAGTTTTTATGGCGTGGGGGGGGTTGCTTACTGTCCGATTATTCTTGACTTGGAAAAACGGATCTAGGACTTTCAATTTAAATAGAATGAGGCTTTTTTCAAAGTCTATGCGATTACTTCTTTGATAAAATAGACATATAACAACATGAACAATAGACAGCTTGCATAACTTGTGGACAGCAATTGACAACAATGAATGGATTAAAAAAATAGCTCCAATAAGGGGGTTAGACCATTTCACTTGCTGACACAAAGGGATCACGACTGTTTGGAATTGACCTTAATAGAATTTTGTGTGCCAAAGCGATTTTGCATCTATCACAGAGTATGTATTTTAACCTTATAATTGGATAATTATAATAGATTTACTATGTGTTCTTCCCATACAATACTTTACCTTATTAAAGTCTTTGGGGTGGGATGGCGTAGTTGGCATAAAGAAGAAAACTTTAGCGTAGACAGTAGGAGAGGGGGAGGGGGAGGATGGAGATTCATCCAATGCAGGGTCGAACTTCACTTATCTCCTCCGTTCCCGATTTAGGAGATTAGACAGACTCATTGGGCTGTAGAATGTTGGACCGTTTGAGTTGTGGAAGACCTTAAAATACTCAAAAATACTTTATATTTTCAGTTATTGCAGGATTGATTTCATAGATTGTGGAATGGTGAGCCTCAACTCATAATATGCAATTTCGATTAATTGTTCCGTGTTATGTGCATATATTATTCTATATATGTTATTTTGAGTTATATTTTGATCGCATTGCGTTCATATTTAAGCCTTGAGATAAAAACTGAAACCTTAGCGTAGACAGTGGTGGGGGGAAGTCTCCCACTCACATGCATGATTGAGCAGCCTTAGAGAAAGTAATACAAATGGAAATAATCCGTCTTCTGAAAATGTATTTTTTCAAAAGACACGAACAAAATCGTCTAAAAGAACCTGAAGTGCTGTCTCTGACATTTCCGTTGATTCTTTATTCCCGTTACTTTCAGATGTAAAATTTAGAATATTATCGAATGGGTTTAGTCGTTCCCTCCCTGAATAATTCACATTTTGAAAACCCACCCCTGGGAAATTCCTCCTCCCTCAAAGAACATTTTCTTCTCCTGCTGATAATTCCACCGCGTTAAATTCCACCCAGCAGAAATTTATTTATTAATTTAGATGAATACCAGCACCAAATTTATTTATTAATTTACATTAATATCTATGGTATGTTTGATTGCATTGATTGTTTATTTAATGATTGTTTGAGTGTTTTTATGCCCCCAGGGCATAACTTACAACGCCTACCCCCGGGCCCTGGTGGGCTGTGTCGACACCGGAGTTTTTTGTTATCAGAACTATGAACTATTTTAACAAAATGTCTATCTCAAACTTTTTAGCTGATGCATTTATGGCGTGGAGGAGGGGGAGGGGAGCTAGTTGCCCTCCAATCTCTTTCTCTTTTGACTCTTAAAAAGTGAACAAGAACTTTCGATTTCCAATCAAATGAGCCCTCTCTAAAGTTTATACGAGCATCCCTTCCGTAAGAAATAGTGGGAAGGATTTGGAGAGTCCTTAAATTACAACCCTTGCCCTGAGAGCTGGGGGGGGGGAGGAGTTGTCATCCTCAAAGACCTAATTTCCAGAGCTTAAAAGTACGTTTAATAAAATGGCTTTCTTAAAATTTTGATTGGATGTGTTTTGGGAAAAGGTGGGCGTGAGAGGGGGGTTAGTTGCCCTCAAATCACTTTCGACTATTAAAAAGGGCACTAGCCTTTGCTTTTCCAATCGTATGAGCCTTTTTTGAAGTTTCTACGACAGCGCCTTCTATAAAAACCTTATATGCCCCCAGGGTATAACTTCAAACCCTTGCCTTGAGGGATGTGGGGGAGTGTCCTCCTCAAAAAAATACTTTTTATCTGGAAATCAACTACGCTGAACAAAATGGCTATCTTAGAATTTTGATTGGATGTGTTTGGGGGAATGATGTGCATGGGGGGGCTAGTTGCCCTCCAATCACTTTCGACTATTAAAAAGGGCACTAGCCCTTTGAATTTCCAATCGAATGAGCCTTTTTTGAAGTTTCTACGACAACGCCTTCTATAAAAACCTTATATGCCCCCAGGGCATTACTTGAAACCCTTGCCCTAAGGGTTGTGGGGGAGTGTCAGTAGTTACCTTGTGTACAGTTTCAGGGATACATGAAAGGATACAAGAAACGGGGCAAGATAATAGTGTATACAATATGAAGGGTACAATAATTGCGTAAGAAAAACCCATGCCTGAGACATTAAACTTACACGTGCATTTTAAAAAGCTAATCTGCCTTGGAAACAGTTTGACGTGTTCGAGAGGATTACGTTCCTTGGCGTTTGATTGACATTTACAAAAAAGGGTTTAGCATTTGCAAATTTGATCCTATTAAGGTGGAAAAAAGAGTTTAGCATTTGCGAATAATTCGATATGTTGTCAATTTAAAATAGTTAAGAAATAAAAAAAATTTAACAAGAAATGGCTGAAAGTGTTTTGGGGGGAGATGGGTTGATTGTGTACTGTATAATACACAAGTGATGTTTGGACAGTGTTGTCAATTTAAAATATACTTCGATGTGATGTCAATTTAAAATAGTTAAGAAATAAAAAAATTTAACAAGAAATGGCTGAAAAGTGTTTTGGGGGGAGATGGGTTGATTGTGTACTGTATAATACTCAAGTTATGTTTGGATAGTGTTGTCAATTTAAAATATACTTCGATGTGTTGTCAATTTAAAATAGTTAAGAAATAAAAAATTTAACAAGAAATGGCTGAAAAGTGTTTTGGGGGGGG
>JAQQPU010017949.1:0-18034 GCA_029168905.1 Artemia sp. Kazakhstan ARC1039
TAACAAAACTACAATGGTAAGCCAAAGCATGCCATCTATGTATTTTGTTTTTATATTGCGGTAATTGGTCAATTATAATAATCATTGACAATAATCAGCATGGTAATTTTCCAGCAATAACTCAACACTAAACCAAAACAATGAATGTTTTGGTTTATTGTTGCTATAATGGGTACCTACGGTTTCAGATTGCCTTTTGTCAATGTGAAATTTGGACTTATCCTCCAATTTTCTTATTTGCCTAAAAGATCCAATAGTTTGTATAAAATACCTATAGGCTTTTAACACCTAAGCCCACTCAATGCTAAATAATTGTCATTAAATTTTGTAGAAACGCGTTGTGACTTTGTAGCGTCAGGTTGTTTTTTTTGTTTGTTTTTTTTTTGGTAAGATATAGTCATTTAAATTATTGAAAATGTAGTCTACACGTTGGTTTCCTGATCTTTGTAACAGGTTATGGTTTCCAATTTAATTATGCCATAAGGCATATGCGTTTTTGTTGATTAACAGTGTTTATTTTGCTTTAAATAAAAGTTACTCTACTCTTTAGAACGACATTAACAAGGCTCACAATACTTGTTCTAGGTGCATCTTTGTGAGGCAAAATTTTCCTTACAGGCATTTGCCAAAGAAGCTCATAAAGTTCTAGATCAAGGTTAATGAATACCACCCTCTGTAAGATGGGGGGAGGGGTCTCGAATTCAACTGAATCTTTAATTTGGCTAATTTCTTTAAAAAAGAAATATCAGATTTTAGTTCCAAATCCAATTTTTATTTTAGACGTAGAGATTCGATGAACAAGAGGGCGTAGGTCTTAGCTTGATGTAAAAGTTCCTTAACAAATGTTGGCAAAATTATTTTTATTTGTCCTAATATTTTCTCAAATTCTCAAGGCTATGACAATTTTCCATGCTATATTATTTCAAAATCAGTTTTTCAATTCCAATACCTAATTTAGGCTTTTATTAAGGTCTTTCAACGCTAAGATGGATGGGATTTTAATTTTTTTCGGGGGGGGGGTCTACAAGAAAAAATGGTTTCTTCGGCCGCTATCATTTTAGTTTCCATATGGTCAGAAATGTATATGAAGTTCATACAGATACTACTACGGTCAACTTACTACAGCAACAAACCGCCAAAGGCCAACAGCAGGGTACGCTCCTCCTCCATCCCAACCTATTCAAAGCCCCCTTCTTTACACCCTCCCGAAAAGTAACTATTTTCTTCAAGTCTTTCCTTGGGACAAACTCCCGCCCCATTTAGGGACGACCTGCTTTTTGTTTGGCCCTAGACGGTTCCGTCAATCCTCCTCCGTTTGTGGAGCGCCCATGCTTCAAAACGATGCTTGACCACTATCATCACTGTAGCTTCCAATATTCTAATCCTGGTTTGCAACCTTATCTTCCTATTCTTCCAAACTTTTTTCAGTTGTGAAAAAGCATCCTGGGCCTTGGCTATTCTACTATTAACATCTTCGCTGTAATCTTTGCTAATAATACTACCTAGATAGGTGAATCCGTCCACTTGATTGATCTTCTTGTTATCCAACATTACCTCTTCACCTTCACTTATTCATAGCCTTAACTGTCTTCTGAACATTAATTGTTAAACCTATTCTTGGACCATGAACTCACAAAACCTCCAAAAATTCATTCATTTTGCTAACATTTTCATCTAGGATGACATTACCGTGAATGACGTTAGTCGTTAACATTACCCAAGTCAAGGAGAGACTTAGATACTTCATCAAAAAGAAGAGGGACAATCTCTATTCATCTTAGGAAAATGTTGTGAGCATTGGATAAGGTGAGCTGAATATGAATGACAATACTTGAAAGATATGAAATCTCTCAGCGGTTGCTAAAACACGAGCTCGCCGGTCTGTCGGCCTGGGGTATCTAAACTTTGCTATGATCTTGTAGTAGAAGAAGTATAGTTTACTTGTATTATTTGATTTTAGAATATAATGTAATAATAATAATTTTATTCCAACCCTTCATACAAATATAGTGTAAATGCTCGAAGGAGTTATTAAAACGAAAGAAAAAAGAACAAAAAATCACACAACGCTACAAAACAAAATTAAACTGACATAACTATGCAAAAGAGAAAACAAACGAAATCAAAATCACGATTTTAATGCATAATTCGTGGATTGTTCTATTTCGACTTTTGAAACGGGTAGACAACTCATCCATTTTCTTACTTATCTCTAAAACACAGTACCTCTGCGAAACATAAGAGTTTCTGAACCATATGGGAATTCCCAATAAATATTTGCAATACCGAAAAAATTTGAACGAATTTGGTTACGTTCGGTTTTACTAAAGTAATTCCATAAAGGGGTTAAAAAAACACATGTGGCGCGAACATGGCGTTACAGAAACGACTGAGCGTAATTTTGTCAAACTGACCTTTAGCTCGTGCTAGCATACCGTAATTTTTCCGCGGTTTTTCTTCAAGTGCCACAATAACTAGACTTTTAGTAGCTTTGATAGAATTCGAGTCCGAGACTGTTAAGTCCGAGTTTGATAGAATCAGAGTCCGAGATACTCAAACTTATCCTTTTGGAGAACTGTCTTCCCGCAAACATCAACAACACGATTTGGCAATGTTTCGTCGTTCAAAACGACAAATTCAGTCTTAGACGGCTCTATTGCTAGCCCGATATCTCCAAGTGCAGACGACACAGCATTAATAGCTTTCTGTAAAGATTATAAATTATCACTTATCAAAAGTAGATCATCTGCGTAAGATAGATGACTAGCATCAATCCCATCATCTATCAAAATTCTGCTATCGATTTTGTCGCAGAACGTACTGCATTGTTAAATATCACAGGGCTGATTACTGAGCCTTTTTAACCCCCCTACGTATCTCTACAAGTCCAGAAAGCTGTCCTGCAGACCGAATTCTTACTTGAGATTTTCGATACCATTGCCATAGACATTTACAGACAAAGAGATCAGCTCCTGCCCTTAGTAGTGACAGGACTGCTTGCGAATGTAGGACAGAATCAAACGCCTTAGATATGTCTATTGCACAGACGAATAACGGAGTTATTTACATGGCATTGCATATGTCAATTAGGCTTTGTATGCTTAAGCAAAATCTTGACTGTCTGGGTATCATAGACAACACAGAGCTAATTTGCATGTTTGTATGGAGTTTTTTTTTACTGGAATTATCTTCTCTAGGTGAAAGTTTGCAGTGTTCTGTTTGCTTGGATGACTATAAACTTGGAGAAAGTGTCCGAAAGCTGCCCTGTGAACATTTATTCCATTATTATTGCATACTTCCTTGGCTAGAGCTCCATGGTACGTGTCCAGTTTGCCGTAAAACATTTGTTGAAGAAAGCCAATCAAGAGGAAGTGACGGTCCTAGCACATCAGCAAACGCTGAGACCAAAAGTGGTCGAGAGTCAAATAATGGAGAGTCGCTCTAGAGCAGAAGGTCGTCAAATTCGAGTGGTTTTCTACAGAGTTCGTTATTAGTGCTGAATTTCGTGAATTGTTGTGGCTGTCAAAGACATGAAAGTATAATTTTGATAAATCGAAGAACATTTTGTAATTGTCATTGGACTTTAACTTAGTTTAAGTAGTTACGGAAAGTTCTGGCCCGATTAGTTGCCGAGAAAAATTTTTGCGACTGTGATTTTTTACGTCCTCCGACAAACAGTAAATTTTTTTCTAATTGGATTCTGCTTTTACCTTTTTATTTTTTTTTTCAGATTAATGCTCTAGTAAAGTTTTCCCTCCATCTGGTGTCAGTTTTGCATTATAATAAGCAGAAAGCTATCATTTAAGAATTGATATTTTCGTACGATATGCATGTGAATGTATGTAACTGTTAGTTTCTGCAGACTTATAATTATATCAGTTGAGGAAATTTGAACTGTGTAGTTGTGTAAGAATGAGGGTTGAGGAGGGCGGTAGTCCCATTCATATGGAGGATATATTGTCTCTTCATTTAAATTTGAATGCTGCTTTCTTAGTTTCTTTTGAAAAAAAAATCTATTTTTCAGGTGATTTCCGTTCATTAGTAACATTATGCTCAGGTCTATCAAAAATATTTGATTTCTTCTAGTTTTTCTATAAAACTGTAACATATACTTATATTTACTCAGATGTATATCTTAATTACTATAACTTATCCGATTCTCCCCTCTAGTACCCAGAGATAGAGTGAGGTATGGGCCAATGCGTTGATGCCAAGAATCTAAAGGTTCCTCACCATACTGGTAATATCAGGAACGAATTCTTATAACCACATTTATTATATCTAACAGGAATGTCGTCAATTGAAGAAAATGTGGGATGTAACAAGATGTAATTTTCAGAATCTGTGGGAGGAGGAGGCAATTTTTTTTTCAATGCAAATACAAAACATATATTTTCCTTCATCTAGGATTGTGATAACACCCCCCCCCCCCTCCCAGGTAATACCCCTGTTACATGGCTGTCAAAACTGCCAGAAAAATACTATATTTTACCAAGGAGATTTAATTGTAACTTATTGATATCTTGAGAGATTGTTTTTTTTTATTGTTCATGGCAGCGCCATATATTCTGCATTTAGAACGCCATAAGATGCCATATCCCTACTCCAGCACGTGGCCAACAGAGGTAAGATAGTGTCTGGATAACCTAAAGTCACGGCTAGAAAAATAGCTTTTATTTTCTACAAGTTTAGTTAAATTACATTAGTCTCTTACGTTAGATTTGACGAACTTCCAGCAGCTCCTTTCCCACCTGGCCCCTACTCTTTTGTAGGCTGCTCTTTATTAATAGATATAATATTTCCTTCAAAACACCCAGTCAGTCTGATTTATTATCCTTATCATAGTAGATATGAAATGAACTAAATCGCCCTTTGCCATATAGCTTTTGGAATTTTCAACCATTGACCCTTAATGTGAGTAGTGTCTAGGGTATTTTTGTTTTCCTTTTCCCTGAAAAGTTGAATTGGTTCGATGTTAGCTCGGATAACGCCAATAGTAAGTTCGTCTTATCTATTCACCCATTGTACTTGTACATAAATTTATTTTGAGTTTAATTCTGAAATTAGGGTCCCACGACTTTAAATATATTTTAAGTCCATTTATTCTAACATAAGATTGGTGAAATTTTTGACAAAATTCGAGTAAACCACGCTGTAGGATTTTCCCCTAAATTATAAATATTGATCAAGTCTCGGCTTTACAGGAGCTTCTAATTTAACAAATTCCAATTTCTCAGGATATAAACTGCGTGGGGCAGCAAACAAAAATACTTACCTGGACATTTTTTGCTTAAAATATTTTAAATAGTAACATCACCGTATCTACTCTATCGCCCCCCCCCCATCCCAAAAAAACAACAACAAGAAATAATAATATTATCTATATTTTGGGCTATTTTTATTGAAAATTGTCTTTTTGGTATTTTCATTGAAGAAATGGCAAATTTAACCCCTCCCCCCTACATTTCAAAATGTATTTTCAAAATTAATTTGCCCTTCCTCCCCCTTTCTTCCCAAATTTTGTGAATTGACGCCGCTGTCATCAGATTAACGACAAAAACTATTTCCTGGAATTAAGACATGCCTAGAACAATCAATGCATAATTAATAGAACCATTTTGTATAAATCTATCTATTTAAAAAAATTACATTTGTTTTTGTTTATTTATAAGTTTGGATGGGTTTTTATTTCCAATGACAAGCTCAATTACACGCTCCTGAAACATAAATAGATGTTCAAATCTATCTTAGATACGCCTAAAGCTTAAGATTTGTATTTTAATTTTATTTCTACGGGCACACAACAGATTTAATAGACATATAGGTTAATGTGTAAGATCCATAGGTTAGTTGAGGTGAAAAGAAACATTAGATGGACAGAGATTTTACCGAAAAAGTAACGATATCTAGCGAAAGAGTGCATAACACTCATAACATATAATTGTTATGCACTTTTCAGTGCATAACACTGAAAAATCATAGAGAGTTATTTGAGGGCTCGTTTTGAAGAAAACTATACGCAGTACAAATAGCCTAAATAGCCTAATTAAGAATGAAATTCACTAATTAGGACTTCAAAGGTGTAGAGGGAAATTCCAGCATGTATACCCAGGGTTTACAGACTATACTATACCTAAGGCCTCCAACTGACTAAATATTTTTCCTTGTTCGAGGGTTCGGTACAGATGAACAAAAACATTACCAATCAATTCTCGTATATAAACTGATTAAGTCAGAAGACTTCTTTAGATAATGCTTTACTTTTTTTCTGATTCATTTTATTATTATTTTCAGTTTTGTTGTGGTTGAATAATTTCTTTCTTAGTTACTTTTTACGTGATTTTTTTTTTCAATACAAAAAAAATTATAATTTTTCAATCGTTGATAAAAAATTTGGTACATGTTAATTATACAATAACCTATCGAGAAGTGAAGTTTGGTGAATGCTAATGAAATAAAATATAATATGATGAAAATATAATAGTTTAGAAGTCAATTTGAGCTATATATTTGCACATTAGGGGGTGGGGATGGGGGTAAAGCATAGTATATATTAAATGCGTAGCCAAACCTACCTAGGTACCTTTTTTCCCCTAAACCCCAAAAAACTAAAGCATAAATATTGTTCCCAGAGTGAGAAACCCCTGTTTGTGTGACGAATTCTTTCTTTAAAGAAGCTGCTTGATTTGTTTTTCGCGTCACAAATTCTCGATATTTTATTGTATAATTGACAAGTACCAAAGATATCAGTTTTTTGAATTTGTTTGCTTTTCACTATGAAGTTACTAGATAATTCCAAATTGTAATTGCTCAGAACTTAGTCAACCAAGTAATTTGTTTTCTTTTTAATTGCCAGTGCAGTTCAATATGCATCTCTTCACGGCCCATAGTCTTCTGAACAAGCACTTAGTATGTAATCCATATAATTTTGGATTAGAGGATAATATGAGACGGTTATTAAAACAAGCGTACTTTAAAGCGGAGCAGTATAGGAAGTTCTTTTTAGCTGTATTTAAATATCACTTTGCAGTCATGGAAACTGAATAGCTTTTAACAAAATTAAAAAAATTAATAATGATAAAATAAAATGATACACGTAAATTTCCTAAACTGTAAGCAAAAGAAAAGCATTGGGTTACACACAAGGACGTATCCAGGATTCTCATTCGGGTGGATTCTTTGGAAAGGGTTTTGCAGAAAAAAAATTAAAAACGCATTAAAAGTTAATTTACATACATTTTTGTTATCTTTTTATGAGTCGAATAAGTTTTCGGGGGGGGGGGGGGGCGGAGGGTTTAACACGTAGTATCTTCCCTGGATACGGCCTTAGTTGCACGAATACTTTACTCTTTCAGATGTTATTGATAATGATTTACCGACTCAAGTACCTGATTAAATAAATAAAACAAAAATTTAACTGAAAGTAAGGAGCAACATTAAAACTCAAAACAAATAGAAATTATTCTGTATATAAAGGGTTGCCCCCTCCTCATTACCTTGCTCTTTGCGCTAAAGCTATTAGCACTTTTAAAAAAGCTTCATGTTCTAATTAAACGAATTGAAATTGGGACAAACATTCAAACTTTAGCGTAAAGAGCAAGGTATTAAGGAAGGGGCAACCTTTCATACACGGAATAATTTCTGTTCGTTTTTATTTTTAATGTTGCTCCTTACTTTCAGTTTAAAAAAAAACTTTTTTTTAATTTAATTTCTGTTCATTTTTTAAATAATGCAAGTAAATCTGGCTCAGCCTTAATGAACTATACCTCCCCCCTCACGGAAAACTCCTCCGTGAAAATTTTATCCAAAGAAAAGTACGCCTCCCCCTATCAACTTCCATCCAGACAGTTCAATCCTTGCTGAAAATTACCCCTTCCAGTAAAATTTATTGCGGACGATTTAGCCTGAAAAATCACCCTTAGCATACTTTCACTTGAAAAAAACTTTAATCTCTAATCAGTTTCTCAATTACTCATAAATGCCTCCTTCCGTAGGATTTCCCCCAAAAATAAAAATAAAGAAGAAAATAGCCACCGGATAATTCCCCCGGAATATTCAACATGCAAAATTGAGTTGGCAAATATAATGTAAGACAATTAACAAGAACTACCTAAAGAAATTCTGTCAAGCCCCCCAGAGTAAAATTTTCCCTAGAATTCCCCCCCCCCCAGAAATTTCCCTCCCCAAGGAAAATTCTACCCGTGGAAATCCACCCCAAGCAAAAAATCCCCCCCCCGAAATTTTTTTGCATACTTCCCCAATAACAAATACCATACGTAAGCAATGGGCAAATTTTATAACGTACAGGCCTCTTTCCATGAACTGTGAGGGGGGGGGGTCATTTTACCCCTAAAGACATAATTATTTGATTTTTCAACTATACTGAACAGAATGACAATTTCAAAATTTTTATCAGATACTTTTGGGAAATAATGGGCGTGAGAGGGGGGCCAGTTGCCCTCCAATATTTTTTGTCACTTTAAAAGGGCTCCAGGAGTTTTAATTTGCGTTCGAGTGCGCCCTCTTCCGATCCTTAAGGACCATTATTTCAATACGATCACCCCTGGGAAACAAAAAAAAAATTATCATTTTTGTATATAGGAGTTTGAAATTTCTACAGTAGGGTTCTCGGGTACGTTGAATCTGATGGTGTGATTTCATCAAGATTTCAGGAATTTTAGGGGGTGTTTCTCCCCTATTTTAAAAATTAGGCATATTTTCTCAGGCTCGTAACCTTTGATGGGTAACTTTAAGCTTGATGAATCTTATGCATTTTGAATCAGCATAATAAGTTGGTTCTTTTGATGTGTCTAATGATATCAAAATTCTGTCTTTTAGAGTTTCGGTTACTATTGAGCCAAGTCGCTCCTTAGTTACAGTTGAGGGCCGTTTCACAAAAAAAAATAATTACAGATGAATCAGAAAACTTTCAATTCCAAGTCAATTTATTAACTTATTTTTAATAATTCTTTTAAGGTTTTAATTAATTTTTTTATTAAACTAAAAATATATTTTTTAAAAGTGGGATTTTTTGTGATTTTTCGGATTTTTATTGTGTTTTGACGTTAACATTTATTCGTATTATCACAAACACTCTTTCCTCTTTACCCATGAAAGACTTGTTAGTGAATTTTTTGCACGTGAGAGTTCAAGTTACTTCATCTTTTGTCCTTTCATACGGTGTTAAAACAGTCTTAGGTAGATCAGGGGTGGATCCAGAATTTTTTAAGGGGGGGGGCAAAATAGGTTGATCCGATAAACTGACGTTAGGAGCAAGTTAAATTAACGCAAACTTACGCTAATTAAGTAAATTACACGTATAAAGTAAATAAGAAAGAAATTATTCAACCAAAACAAAACTGAAAATAATAATAAAATGAATCAGAAAAAAGTAAAGCATTATCTAGGAAGTGTTCTGACTTCTCAGTCGATATACGTGAATTGATTGGTAATGTTTTTGTTCATATGTACCGAACCCTCGAACAAGGAAAAATATTTAGTCAGTTGGAAACCTTAGGTATAGTGTAGGCTGTAAACCCTGGGCATACATGCTGAAATTTCCCTCTACACCTTTGAAGTCCTAATTAATGAATTTCATTCTTAATAAGGCTATTTCAAAGCAACTTTTTGAATAAATTATTCAGATGAATTAGTTTCTGTTTTCTCCTTATGAGCTAGAAGGTAAATGGCTCAACGTCTCATTGTACTGTGTTGTGTACACATGCGCACAGAAAAATATTGGGAAGGGGGCACAGATAGGAAAGTCTCCACGCCTTGTACCTGCATGGTACTTCCGACTTTTGTATTCATTGGTTATGCCATTTTTCTAGATTTCCGGTTATGATATGGTAAATAAAAATTCGCATTTAAAAACTATTACTTTCTCAGAAGTTTGACAACACAATGCAATCTACTTTTGGTTGGCTTGGTTGATTTTTCTTCTGGCAACTTACCTCCTCAATCGAAAACATTCAGTTTTTTAGATTGGCCCTTAGTGATTTATGAATTTGCCCTTTTTTGACAACAAATCACCCTTTATCCACAAAATGTGGTATAACCATCTTAAAATTTTATTTGACTTACCCTAAACATTAGAATCAGTTTTTTTTTTCTTAGAGCTCTAGCACTCTATAAAATCAAGGTGATTGATGGCAACCACTCTCTCTCGCGAGTCCTTTTTAGCTGCTTTTCTCCCAAAGACGTCTGATCAAAATTAGCCATTTTGCTCAAAATAGTCGGAACGTCCTCAAATTTCGCCTTAATCCTCTTAGCCTTTTCGGCCAAACCCAGGATCTAACACCCTTCCCCCTCTTTCCCAATGATAAATCCTGCATGTAAAGGATGAGCAATTTGCGTAATTCATAACCCTTTGCTATCAATAGTTATAATGAGAACAAAATTATCCGTAGGTATTTTCACTGGGAAATCATCTAGCGCTTTTTCCAAGCGAATTTCTGACCCTATCCCCTCATATAATTTTCTGGATGTATGCTTACTTCCAAAGCTATAAACTCCCTAAATAGTTTAAGTTCATGAATAATGACATTATATTCCAATGCTGCTGAGAAATTCTAATTGAATTAGTAATTTAATGTGTACATAGCTCCAATGATCGTGGTTGCAGTGGCAGCAGCAACCTAATAAAGGAAGGACCTTGGCGAATAAAAACCCAAAAGTGTTGATTTTGAAACTAAATTGAAGGAAAAATTAAAAGTACACCATTGGAATTCTCATGGCTGAATACCCTATGCATAAGACTTACAGTCCTCTGGCTTGAATAACAAGAAAATCCCTTTTTCTTGCATGGGAACCTTTGATGTGTCTTCTTTTTTCTGTATTTTTTTTTCTCCGCCGCTCGCATAACACTGAAAAATCATAGAGAGTTATTTGAGGGCTCGTTTTGAAGAAAACTATACCTGCGTGCATATGTAAATAAAAAAACACAATATTTAAAATAAAATAAATTTTATGACAAAAAAAACTGCATCTTCCTTTACGAGATAAAGAATGACGTCATCGTCGTAGGTTACAACCAAATAGAAAAAAAGAACTATAATTTGAATTTAGTCGTAATGACGTCAGCAAGATCAGTTAAAATGACGTCATAGTGTCAGTATATAAATGAGTGTTAGGCTACGTACTTTAAACAGTCTAAAATCTAAAGCTTGTGGACAAGTATATAGTAAGAAAGACGATATGTGCAGAAAAGTAGATAGGTGTCCGTTACTGATTTCAAAGGGAAGCGGAATACCCCTTATTAAGTCTTATGATGTTGGAGAAGTTTTAAGTGATGCATCTGCTAAATCCTCAAGAAATAGGCTTATAGAGCATCTGAAAAGCTCCAAATATGGGAAACTTAGATATGGTCAGCAGGCTAAATTCCATTTTGAGAATCAACCAAGCCAAAGCCAAACCACGTTTACTTTCAAAAATGAAGAATTTGAAGAAAGAAATGAAAAAAGAGAAGTTAAATTATTAAGTTGGACAGATCCAGTAGAAGTTCGAGGAACTAATGATGAATCTTTGATAGTAAAAAAGCCGACATTAGGAAATAAAAAAAACGAAGAAATAGAAGAGACATATCGTCATTTAGTGGTTGACTCGTCTGTTTGGGAAAGTTTTTATGCTCAGAAGGCTCTTGAAATTAGAGACGAACAGTCAAGAATATTAGCTGAGGCCAAGATTGACGATAAGATCTTTGCATTTAAAACGAAAATAGAAGAAGATAAAAAGCGATTTACAGTTAAGTGCAAGTCCAGAGAAGATGACGCAAAGCTTAGACGAGAAGATCTAGACAGAGAAATGCAATCAGCTCATTTTGAGGCAGAAAGAAGAGCTTTCGAATTTAAAGAGAGCTGTGATAAAAAATGGGAGACACTGATGGTCAATGTTAAGACTGAATTGGTGACTAGAGAAGCAGAAATATTGAGAAAAAACGACCAGCGGAAGAAAGAAGAGGAGAACATGAAAAGAAAGGATTTTCAAAAAGCTATTGAGAAGGCAGGGATTAAGGTGAAAAGACGTGCCGAAGAAGAAATGGCGGCAAGGGTGCAACTGATGACAGTTCAAGAATCAAAACATAGAGACTTACAAGAATTCCTAAGAGGGTACGAAGACAAAGTCTCAAAATTATGTGAAAATGGTAAAACCAAAGATATTCGAGACAATACCAAGATGTTTATACAAACAATATTGAACAGAATCACACCTTCTGATTTACGGGGATTTGCTGAGAAGCTTGAAAAGCTTAAACGACTCCTGTCAGGAAAGTCTGTGGTAGATCAAACAAACAAAATATTCTCCATTCCTGATTTTCTTGCACCCTATGCTATTCTGACATTAGGAGAGAAGCTTTTGAAGCGAGGTGATTTGATGAACGAGCATGAATCTGTCTTAATGTATGCCAAGCTGATTACGACCCTGATGTCAGACTACCCAGAATTCAAGGATTTCATGCTTGCCAGCTTTTACCGTTCTTGTCCATTTCTAGTACCATTTTGTCCATCTAAATTTGAAGGCCAATCTGAAGAGGATTACTATCTGTGTCGGGGTTACCACTGTAAAAATGGGAAAATTGAGGAGCAAAATAAATTTTTGAAGCGGATAGAAGGAGTGTCTCGTTTATATTTTTCCCTTTTCATCCACCCCAATCAGAATGTGATGCCCTTAGTTACGGCCCAAGAATGGATTTCTTTGATTATCGAAAGAGAACCAGAATTGGACATTACTGCAACACTACTGAGCGTTAATCTTGAAGTATGCTGTCCGAAACTTTTACAAGTGGAGTCTGAATCGACAATTAATTTGCTAACTTGCCTCGCTGAAACACACTTACCACAAATTAAAGCAGTCACGTCTGAAAGTCATGGTGGCCCCATTCAGAGGCTGGAATTGCTTCTAGAGAAGTATTTGAAAGGACAAAGAAGGTGAACTATAAAATTATTTTCAGTGGCAAAATTTCTGCATAATTTGGCTATTTTTTGTAAATTTGCTTATGTATAAAGTATTTTCTAACTTATTACCTGAATACTTTTGGACTTTTATAGGAAAAGGTAACATGGTCATAAAACTAGAAATTTTGATTGGTGGGAACACCTCTTTTTATTAATACCAGATCTAAGTTCTCCATTAAGTACATAGGTCCTGAAGCCTGAAACAGACTTTCAGCGAAAGTAAGAGGAAAGAAGGTCCTTGTAGTAATAACATTTTTATACTTGGTACTGATCAATCACCTAGTAAATTTTTTATTACCTTTCTAATAGGTCTTGAGATTAGTACAAATAATTCTGTTCCGCAGAAATTGAAAACGGTGGTACTTGACCTATACCTCCTTTAACGGTAAGCCCCGTCTGTATCTACGATAAACTATAACAGTTGATGGGATGAACTTGATGGCTTCAACTTCTTTGCTGTTTAAATCCTTAAACAGAGGAACGAGAAAGAAATAAGAATTGATTTATTGTTCTTGTTGAAATGGACCTCAATTTAGTACCGTTCCTAAAGTCATAACAAATTGCATGCTAATGAAGTAAAGAACTTTCTACTAATTTATATATTTGTTTCGTAATGCCTGTTAAATACCAAATGGAATAATAGATGGATAGATCTTTTAAGCATAATCATTGTCGTTACTAGAGTATAAATTGGGAGAAAACATGACAGGCATCAATTATGCCTGTTTATTCGGTTGATATGACAGTTTACGGGCACGCTTCCTATGATTTTTGTTAAACAAGCTAGTTCTCAGCAAAAATGCCAATGTATATTCATCAAAAGATGCCTTGTTCATAGAAAAACAGACACTTTGATAATAACTGTGTTGTGACTAAAACGCTTTCCGTCCTTTTTGTAAGCTTAAAACTTAACAAAATAAAACTTTCAGATTTTGTGTTCTTTCTGTAAGCTTAAAATAGTACTTGACCACAAGACTATCTGGTGGCTGTGAGATGGTTATGAAAATTTGCGGTCCCCAGCAAAAATAAATAGTGTGATCAGCTTTCAAAAATATACCAATTGCAAATAAACCAACGGAATTGAAGTACATTTTTTAACACTCAAACATAGACGTACTCTGCCCTTAGTCTGCTTCTTAGAGTTCTTAGAGATTTCCTTTTGCGCAAATTACAGGTTATATTAAAGGTAAAACGTAGGTCTAATGCTCTTGTTCTGGAATTATCAAGACCAGGTTTGCTCCAGATATCCCTTGAAGTCACAAAATTTCTGTTAACCTTTGACTGAGAGTGCACAAATCTTGATAAGAGTGTGATGGGGTAGTATAAGAGCCGTGGTTTCTGAACAAACCTCATAACTATGAAGGAATATCGAAGTGGTCTGTTACAGTAAACAGTGAACTGTGTAACAGTATATTGTGCTGAAACAGCAGTGTGCGGTCGTTTGTGCAGCAACAGCAAATTCTGACGACAGTTTTATTTCCCACCGTTTTATTGGAAAGATAAAAGACAGAACCAGTTCCTACAGAGCCTTTTTGACTGGACCTTCAATTAGTATCTTTTAAGTCTAATCATATTTAAGTACATTTGCAGCTAAAGAAATTCGTCAATATTTTGCAAGTTTCTTGAAGCAGGTTATTTTGCGATTTAGGGGGAAATAATTGGACTGAATCTGTTGGACTTTGGCTAGACCCTCCCAAGAAGTTTTTTGAGCATAAATCCATGAGAAATATGCCTTGCAGCTTTTTCTGAAAGCGCAACGCTTAAGATCAAATTCTTACAAAATTCATATCAAAGTCGGGAGTTTGCTTTTAACAACAAAAGTTTCACAAACTTCTTATCTCCAAGCTGACTTTGCTTTGCAGTGGAAACCGAATCCCAAACAGAAAGAAGACGTTCTAATGGAGCAGACGATGGATTGGCAATATTGAAATTTTGGAACATTCTTGCAACATCTGGATATTCTTTCAAGGATTCAATCGAACGGTTTTTATCGTCCTTGAATCAAATAACTGAATTTTCATATTGAAGCCAAAAGAAAAATCTATGGTCGTCCCAACACCATCACTGTCAAAAGCTAAAAAGTCATCAGAGTTGATCAACGGCACTTTGCTGTGCTCAGCATCACAATCAGTCAACTGACCATCATGTTTGGCTAGCAAAATATGCTTTATTTCGTCACAAATCAAATCAATGATTCGGTTGCATATATCTCCCGGTATCCGTCTTCCCTTGAAACTACGGTGGCTTCCACTAACTATGGCTTGCTCCTTAAAACAAGGTTCACTTAGCTGCATTGTGAGAGTGTGTGCAAACTAGTTCTCTAAACTATCCAAAGGCGCTTCCACGAGAGCTTGTACGTGTTTGATAGAGCGTTTTTGTTTCGTGTCAATCATTTTCTTTCTTAGTGCAATCAACATGGGTAACAGCGTTCCCAGAAAACGATTCTTGTCCCCTGTAGTATGTCAAGTACCCTAGTCAAAGGCTCAGTCACCTTGTCATACACCTCGAGAAGGTCAAGCTCAGTCACTTTCATTTTTGGTAGGTTTAGTTTGGTGTAAACCTACCCAATCTGGCCCCGCACTTCGACAATCCTTTTCACAGCATAATTTTGGGGATTCCACTGAGCCAAGTCTTGTACAAGGTTTTTGAAAGCTTTTTTCTCCACAGTAACAAGAGGCCGCATTTCTTCAAGTATGCAGTCCACTATGAGATTATCAATTTGCCTCTGAGGAAGTTTACCTGGCTTTTTATCAAAGGAATCTCAGCTCGGAGTTCTTTTTCTAGGAGGTTGTTCTGTCATGGCTTCAGAATCCAAACTGCTGCAGTCTTCAGGTTGACTTTGAAGCTGGACACCCTCTCCTGACTTTGACGGCTCTGACTCACTACCATAAAGGGTGCCTGTGAAAACATATATTTTTGTCTGTTTTTTTTTTCTGTCATAAAAAACATAATCATAATCCAGCAATGGATAAACACGCAAGAAAACAAAACATTTTCACATACCTGTACCTACTGACAAAGCAATAAATCGAAGAGAAATATTTTCTTTAAACACGATCTTTAGCAAAAAATATTCTTTTTGTGTGATACGAATCTACGTTTCATCACTGACCAGCTAAAGAAATAAGCAAATAAAAAAAAAAAAAAACAAACAAAAAAACCTCAACATAGCGAGATACAATTGGGCAAAGTTTAGCAACAATTTATTTTATTTTGTTCAAGATATCTTGACAGAAATAAAGCATATGTGAACAGTTGTTCTTTTTTTCATTCAGCATTTGTCAAATATTTTAATTGTCGTGCTATAAAACAAGGTAAAGCAGTATACCGGCAGGGAAGTAGATGTCCGAAATCCCCTTCTTCAGGCTTACATTGACCGACACGTCTGAACTCGAAAATTATGAGCCAAGATTTGGGACACCTTTTAATAAATTCTCTGAATTAAAAGTTATTTTGCTTCTTAAACCTTGTTTTTAATGTTGAAGAAATAAATTTAAAATTGAATTAACCTTTCAGCTTTAGGAGAAAAAAAAAGACTTGTTATGAAAAGAGCCACAACCAGTAGTGTAAAAACTGGCAAGCAGACATTTACAAGTCTACTTACCATCAAATGATATGAGGTTAACCATTTTTGTGCTGATCACCTGTCTCATCTCCACATGAGTCTTTGTTTTGACCCGATGTTATTGTTTGCCTGATAAGAAGTAAAAGCTTAAAGCATAGACCAAGATTTTAATAACTTCTCAAAAAAGGTTTCTGATTATGTTCCACCTAACTTTAATGCCTTGTAATTTTTACGGCAAAGATATTATACTTTTTAGTTTAATTTTAGTACATTCAAAGTTCAGTTCAGTTACAACACTTTAAATTGTTATCCTTGCTTCAAAAGGCTGACTACTAACAGTGAAGACCAATGAAAAATTTTGCCTTGTTTTTTTTAGAGAGAGGGATATTGAAAAAAGAAACAGAGAAACAAAAATTATTGCTACTTCCCCTAAGAAGCAAAGCTTGTCCGTGGGGGAGGTAGAGAAAACAAAAGCCTTAAAACAAAAAGAACATTTGGCCATCGACACCCCTAATACCACCACACTAAACAATAAATAAAAAATAATATCATACAATATACTTCCTCCGGGAAAATCATATCAACGAAACATCACAATAAATAAATAAATCAATCAAAACTCATATTCACCAAAAAGCAGTTCCTTAATGGTTTTTCTATTCTATAGCAAATTATAGCAAAAATTATATTTATTCCATAGCAAAAATTATTTAGACAATTTGGTAGATCATAGGAAGCGCGGCAACGCTGCCTAAGTAAAGAACGATTTGGTCACAATGTATTTTTTTTCCAGCCGGGCGCTTCGTATCGAAGGAGTTGTCGTAGAAACTTCGAAAAGGGGCTCATTCGATTGGAAATTGGAGTGACTAGTGCCCTTTTTAATAGTCGAAGGTGATTGGAGGGCAACTAGCTCCCCCACGCCAATCATTCCCCCAAACACATCCAATAAAAATTTTGAGATAGCCATTTTGTTTATCGTAGTTGATTTCCAGATAGAAAATATGTTTTGAGGAGGACGTTCCCCCACAACCCTCGGGACAAGGGTTTTAAGTTATGCCCTGAGGGCATATAAGAACGATGTTGGCACAATGTACTATTTATTATTTTTTTCCTTTAGAGCAGGGCACTTCATATGGGAGGGGTAGTCGTAGAAACTTCAAAAGTGGCTCATTGGATTGGAAATTGAGAGCTCTAGTGCCCTTTTTAATGGTCGAAAGGGATTGGAGGGCAACTAGCCCCCCCCCCCCCCCACGCCCATCATTCCCCCAAACCCATCCAATCAAAGTTTTCAGATAGCCATTTTGATCAGCGTAGTTGATTTCCAGATAGACAATATGTCTTTGAGGAGGCTACTCCCCCACAACCCTCAGGGCAAGGGTTTTAAGTTATGCCTTGGGGGCATTTAAAGTTTTTATAGAAGGCGTTGTCGCAGAAACTTCAAAACAGGCTCATTCGATTGGAAATTCAAAGGACTAGTGCCTTTTTTAATATTCGAAAGTGGTTGGAGGGCAACTAG